>PVKA01041232.1:6418-18306 GCA_004027165.1 Ctenomys sociabilis | reverse complement strand
GGTTTAAAAAGCCATACACCAGCCGAGTGTAATCCCAGCACTCGGGAGGCTGAGGCAGGAGGATTGTTGTGAGTTCAAGACCAGCCTGAGCTACAAAGTGAGCTTAAGGCCAGCCTGAACTGCATAGTGAGACCCTGTCTCAAAAAGACAAAAAAAAAAATAAAAAAATAAAAAGCCATACACCTGAGCCGGGCGTGGTGGCGCATGCCTGTAATCCCAGTACTTGGGAGGCTGAGGCAGGAGGACTGTTTTGAGTTCGAGACCAGCCTGAGCTACAAAGTGAGTTTAAGGCCAGCCTGAACTGTATAGTGAGACCCTGTCTCAAAAAGACAAAAAAAAAAAAAAAAAAAAAAAAGTCATACACCAATGGGGCTGGGGAGAGAGCTCAGCTTTGGAACCCTAGGCATGCCATGCCAGCCCCAAAACAGGGCAAGGTGCTGCGTGCCTGTAATCACAGTGCTGTGGAGGCTGAGACAGGAGGATCACTATGAGTCTGAACTGCAGAACAAGATCCTGTATCAAATAAATTTTTTTAAAAAGTCATGCACCAATCAAGTTTTCATCATTTATATGGTTTTCTTTTGAGTGTTTTTCATTTCATAACTGATCATGTTCAAACTTAACCAATTAGTGTACTAAATGCCTAACCTGGAGAAAATGGAAAAGATGGAGAAAACACAACTAATCCTAAGATTGTCCTCTTTCTGTTTCATCCTGAGCCTTAAAATATAACCATTAGTGAAGATGTATGTCTAAAACAAAACATGCTGAGTGTGGTGGCATATGCCTGTAATCTCAGCTACTTGGGAGACTAAGGCAGAAGGCTTGCATGTATGAGGCTAATCTGGACAATTTAGCAAAACCCTATAAAATAAAATAAAAATCGAAGCCAGGGGCCAAGGAGATAGCTCGCTAGAATAAGCACTAGGCTGGCAAGTACAGGGTCCTGAGTTCAATCCTCAGTACTAAAAAAAAAAAAAAAAAAAAAAGGAAGCCAGATATGGTAGCAAATGCCTGCAATCCCAGCACTTAGGAAGTTAAAGCAGGAGGACTGCTGTAAGTTTAAGGCCAACCTGGGGTACATAGTGAGCCCAGGGCAGCTGAACTTCATGGTGAGACTCTGTCTCAAAAAAAAAAAAAAAAAAAAAGATAGGAACCAGTAATGGCAGTCCACACCTGTAATACCAGCACTGTGAGAGGATGGGGCAGGAGCATCTCAAGCTCAAAAGCACAAACCTACTTTGGACACATTAGCAACTTGGCAAAACCATGTCTCAAAAGCAAGAAAAAAGGGGCTGGGGAGATGGCTCAGTAGAATAAGTGCAAGGATCTGAGTTCAATCCCCAAAATAAATAAAAAAATAAGAGCTAGAGAGATGTTTTGCATCCATGTTTCCTTAAGGGAAGAAAAAAAAAAAAGGTAAGAAAAAAGCCTGGGAATGCAGGTGAGTATAATAGCTTGTTTTTTGTTTTGTTTCTTTTGTTGTTTTTTTGGTGGAACTGGGGATTGAACTAGGGCAACTGCACTTGCCAGCAAGCGCTTATTCTACTGAGCTATCTCCTTGGCCCAACATCCTGGGTTTCAATCCCTAGTAGCACAAAACCAATCAACCAATCAAAAAAACTACTTAATTCATTATTTAAAAGGGGCTAGGAATTTAGCTCAGTGGTTGAGTACTTGCCTAGCATGCAGGAGACCTTGGGTTCCACCCTCCAGTACTACAAAAGAAGGGAAAAAGAAAAGGACAGAACTCAGGTTCAATGAAAAAGAATAATATGTAATAGAACAGGAGTACTAAGATGGCTCAGTAATCCACAGGGCACAGAGCACCTATAGCCTATAATCAATAGCATCTGTTAAAAAAAAAAAAATAGTGTCTGTAACCTGGAAAAAAGATGACAGAACAGGAGAGGGCAGAAGGAACAGAGAAGGCAAGTGTGGTGGTGCACACCTGTAGTTCCAGCACTGGGGAGGCTAAGGTAGGAGGATCCTTGAGAGCTTCAAGACCAGCCTGGACTACAAAGTGAGCTCAGGGCCAGCCTGAACTGCACAGTGAAACACTGTCTCAAAAAGACCAAGAAACAAAGGAACACAGAAAGGGATCTATAAGGCAGCTACTAATTTTAGGTTAACCAAGTACACACCTTTGTGTGGGAACAGTGGAAGAGCTGGGTCCATTCTGTATATCACCATGGCCAAGCTGGCCATATGCAGCCTGGCCACAAGGTGCCTGTGCTGTCGAGGTTGGAGGTGCCCCTGTGGAAGGTGGGGCTCTTGACACACCTGAGGGTAAAGGACAGAAAGTAAATGATTAGGAAACAACTTTTTCCTCCTCCCTGAGCCAGGAATGCAAAGCAAGAATCAATACTTCAGACTTTGCTGACCTAATACCACAGTTACACAGTAAACAAGACACTATTAACACACAACTCTAGCTACAGCAGTGCTCGGAACATGGATGCCTTATACCCAGCCCACATTCTCCTACACAAGTATACTATTGTGAAGCTGCAGCCAGAACCACAAGAATGTAGGGCTTTCAACCAAACACAGTGGCGCACAACTGGAATCCCAGCACTGAAGAGGCTGAGGCAGGAGGATAAGCATGAGTTTAAGACAGGCCTCAGGTTACATAATACGTTCAAGAACAGCCTGATCCCCATGGCGAGACCTTGTCTCAAAAAGCAAAAAAGCAGGGCCTTCCTTTTGTCACCATACTCTCATCAACCCAGGCCAGCTTAATAGCCTTACCTTAGAGAAAGATCAGCTGTTTCAAATTAAAGATTACAATCCAGAACTCAGAAACTTGGAGCGCATATAAAATAGGTGGTATAAAAGATAAGAAAATAATAATAAGCTAGGTTGTAGAAAACAGGCACCTTTTAAAAAATTATTTTTAATTATTATTATTTTTTTTTTTGCAGAACCAGGGATTGAACTCAGTATTTTTAATTCTTTATAGTCTGCGAGTCAAACTCAGAACCTCACACATGCTAGGCAAGTCCTGTGCCATTGTGCTACATTCTATTTGCTCTAATCATATCTTTTTTATCTACTTCTAAGTCTGGAAGCTTCCAACACCATGTGGTTTAGCAGTGTTCTCCCAGGCCCAAGTTCTGTCAGGACAGGTGGCCTGTCCTCCCAATGATGCTGCCAGCCATCTCCTGTGAAGCTGGACTCCATCTTTTCTATGCATCAGAGCTGCCTTGTCCACATGAAATGTAGAAGAAAGGTATCTGGCAAATCACTTTTGAAATATTGCTGATCTCTGTTCAAACAATGTTTTCTTTTGCTCTGTCCTTGTTAGAGATTAGGTATTACAGAACCTGCCTAGAACACAATTAATCTCATTTAACCACAATTGCTCACCAACCATGAAAGAACCAGATAGGTTTTCCTCTCAGTGACAACGTGCTCACTTTTTTTTTTTTAAGACAGGGTCTCAATACATAGCCCAGCTTATTCTTGAACTCATGGTGATCATCCTGCTTCAGCCTCTCCAGTGGTGGGATTAGTACACCACTACACCCACCTAACACTTTCTTGAAAGAATGACAAACTCCATTTTGATAAATCTTAATAAACAGAGCAGAAGCGGACTCTGTCCAGCCAAAGTCCCAAGCAAGGATAAGGCTCTTAAAGAACTAAGATCTAATTTTACCACCTCAAAGATATTTTTCACACTTATAATTAAAATGGAAATACTTTATTCATTTGCCAAATCTTACCTATGCTTCCTCAGCACCATGTCTTTACCTATAATCAGTCAATAATCCACAGCGCTGGACATCAGCAACATGGAATTTACACTTAAAAAGTATAAAGAGAAACCATGATTGGTGGTACACACCCATTATCCCAGTATTCTGGGAGACTGAAGCAGGATCAAAATTCCAAACCTAGAGCCAGGTGTGGTGGCGCAGGCCTATAATCCCAGCACTCAGGCGGCTGAGGCAGGAGGACTGTTGTGAGTTTGAGACCAGCCTGAGCTACAAAGTGAGCTTCAGGCCAGTCTGAACTGCATTGTGAGGCCCTGTCTCAAAAAGACAAAAAAAAAACAAAAAAAAAAACAAAAGACAAAATTCTAAGCCTAGCCTGGGTAACTTAGCAAGATTCTGTGTCATAATAATAAATAACAACAGCCTGAGGATGTAGCTTAGTGCTAAGGTAGTGAGTTCAAAAAAAAAAAAACAGCAATAGCAACAAAAATTACAGGTGGGATATAGTGGTACACTCCTGCAATCCCAGCAGTCAGGAAGCTGAAGCAAGAGGGTTGCTACAAGTTCGAGATCAGCCTAGGCTACAAACTGAGCTCAAGGACAGCTTGAATTGCATAGTGAGACTCTGTCTCAAAAAGACAAAAAAGGGCCAGGATATAGCTCAGTGGCATAACTGCCTTCCTGGCAAGTGCAAGGTCCTGAGTTTGAACTCGGTACCACACAAAAAAAGACAAAAACAAATTTACAGAGTTTGGCATATCCTATGGCTAACCAAAGCAGTAATGTGAAATGTTTTCTGAAATGTCCTATGGGTAATATGTAGAGTAACTGCTACTCTTCTTGAAAAATTAATATAAAAGTCAAAGAATGGCGAAAAAAAGAAAAAACAGCTGGGGAGATGGCTCAGTAGAATAAGCACTTCCCTAGTTCCCTGGCAAGCACAAGGGTCTGAGTTCAATCCCTGGTTCTGAAAAAAAAAAAAAAAAATGGTGGGTATGTTCAGAATACAGAAAGTCGTGGATTAGATATTCAATACATTTCCCCCCAAAAAATTCAAACAGTGAAACAGACAGGTGTTATTTTCCTGACATTAAGAAGCAGAAGAAACTAAAGCAAAGGAAAAGAGACAACATTAGAAGATATGAGAAGCACCAAAAATCAGGCACAAAAGTACTATACTTTTCACCTCAGATTTATAGCCCACATTGTTCCAGAGTCATTAGTCCAATGAGAGGCTAACATAAAGATCGCAGTATAAACAGAAAGCTACCTCTATCTTGATAGAGATAGGGATGAAGATAAAGAGAGAAACAAGTGATTGTGTAAGATTTTAGGTCAGCAGGCTCTGGAGGAGTTGTGATCACAACCTTTCCATTTGGCCCTCAACAATGCAACCAGGTGAGGCTCCACAGGGTGACATCCACAGGAAGTGAGCTGCCACTGAAACTGGAAAAGGCAATCCCACTAGACATCTTAAGGCAGAAACAGTCACCTATCTAAAATTAAGGAAGAACAGACTGCTCACAGGGCTCTTGGTTTCAGACAAGATCCAACATGTTCAGAGTGGTGTGGCCGTAGACAGGCCTCTTGGTTTTAGACAGCCAGATTTATGTTTTTCAATCCCAGCCACTAAACTCCCCAAGCTGCTTTGCTAGAACAAAACAACCCAACCTGACCACTATGACCGATTCCCGGCCTTCATACAAAAGAACCTTGGAAACATACCAAGAGGGGGTGTTTGCTGATAGCCTGGCACTGGGCCATTGTAGGTGCCATAGGAAGTTGGAGGTGCTGCGGGCCCCGGCTGCCCACTGTAACTGGACTGATGATACCCTGGGTAAACCGGCTGAGGCTGCCCAAATGGCGGCACAGGTGGAGCTGACTGGTTGACATTCATTATGCGAGCATCCCCAACTTGGTTTCACCTATGACAGAAAAGAGAGAAATTAGTCAAAACACATTTTCTTTTCCTTTCTTTTGTTGAGACAGGGTCTAGCTCAGGCTGGCCTTGAACACATGGCAATTCTCCTGCCTCGGCCTCTTAAGTGCTGTGATTATAGGTATGTTCCACCATGCCTGGCTAGAGGTGGAGATAAAAAGAGATTGACCTCATCAGGTGGTGATCAGCTTATTTATTCCCACACAACCACCAGAAATGTAATTTTCTGTCCAACCAGATCCAGTTTTACTTCCTCAAAGAAAGGATTTTTCACTGTGAAGTCCATGCTTTGCCCCTGCTAAGAGGATATAATCCCCACACTTGGGAGGCTAAGGCAGAAGGATTGTTTGAGACCAGCCTGGGCTATAAAGAGAGCTCAAGGCCAGCCTAAACTGCATAGTGAGACTCTGTCTCAAAAAGACTGAAAAAAAAAAAAAAGTGTATAAATTGCAATTTCAGATAGACCCACTAGAATGAACCAGCAGCCTTCATTTCCCAATGGTATGATTTTTAATGTCTAGTCACAAGGAGCCCTGTGGTTGTTGACTACCATAAAGTTACAGATAAATGAATGTCTCCACTTTCCATTCATTCTCTCCAGCATCCACTCATCCATTCATTCAATAAACAATGAGTATCTTCTAGTATGCTAGTTACTTTTTTTTTTTTTCTTTTATTCCCACAACAGGGTCTCTCTGTGGAACTCAGGTCAGCCTTGAACTCACTATGGAGCCCAGGCTGGCCTCAAACTCACAGTGATCATCCTGCCTCAGTCTCTTGAGTGCTGGGATTACAGACACTACTCCTAGCTGTGCTAATTGTTTTTAATCACAAGGTAAAAGTCTAGGTCAGATCAGCTAAATGCCTCCCCTGCCCAAAAGACAAATTTTTAGAGTAACAGGTTTAAAGAAATGACATTCTTTGGCTTAAGTGTAATACTCCAAATATTTCCACTAAAAGAGTTATGACAAGCCGGGTGTGGTGGCACATGCCTGTAATCCCAGCACTTGGGAGGCTGAGGCAGGAGGATTGTTGTGAGTTCGAGACCAGCCTGAGCTACAAAGTGAGCTTAAGGCCAGCCTGAACTGCATAGTGAGACCCTGTCTCAAAAAAAGACAAAAATTAAAAAATAAAAAATAAGAGTTATGATAGAGGCCAGGTATGATGGCGCATGCCTATAGTCCCAGCACTCAGGAGGCTGAGGCAGGATTGCTGTGAGTTCTAGACCAGCATGGACTACAAAGTGAGCTCAAGGCAAACCTGAACTGCTTAGTGAGACCCTGTCTCAAAAAGACAAAAAAAAAAAAAGACTGTATGACAGCCAAGTGTAGTGGTACCTGCCTATAATTCCAACTATTTGAGAGACTTTGGCAGAAGGAAGATCAGGAGCCCCAGCAAGACCCCATCTTAAAAACACAAAACAATTAAAAGTATATGAATTGAAATAATTACCAAATGTAAAGGCATATCAAAAGTCTAGCAAAGTAACTGATCAAAAGTGAGTTCAGTGCCAGATGTGAATGACTGGTAAACGACTATAACCCCAGCACTAGGGAGGCTGAGGCAGGATTATCATTGTGAGTTTGAGATCAGCCTGAGCTACAAAGTGAGCTCAAGGACAGTCTGAACTGCATGGCAAGACACCCTCAAAAAGACAAAAAAACAAAACTGAGTTCAGCAAGCACAAAACCATCTTCAGATAAGCTAGGGAAGCAGTTCAAAAATAAGTGGCAAGGGGGCTTGTGGATTAGCTCAGTTGTTTAAGCACCTGCTCTGCCAAACCGAGTCAGGCGCAGGGGACCGTGGTTCGATCCCCAGCTCCACATACCTTTACTATACCTGCCCTTACAGCAGCCTGAACTGGCAAAAGAAAGAAAAAAAAAAAAGAGTGGCAAAGTAGGACTGCATGCAAAAGATCATCTTTTCTCTTAAACAGCACTATGTGTCTTTTAAAATCCCAATGCACTTCTATAACTGTTTCTGCTCTCTTTAAATGTGTGTTATGAATGCGGGTCACCAACAGAATCACTGTAACCTTTCACAGCAAATAACAGCCTTAGAAAGTCAGATTCTTGCTTCTTCCATGAAAAGGACTTATCACAAATATTCCACAAAGCTAATTACCCTAGGAAGAAAGGGCAAATGGCAGGATACCCTGAGGCACGAAGATCACCTTGAGTTCCAGGTCAGCCTGGGGTATACAAGTGAGTTCAAGGCCAGTTCACACTATATAGGGAGACTCTATCTAAACACTAAATAAATAAATAAAAATAAAAAAGAGGCAGGAGACCTAACAAGTGCTACCAGAAAACACCAATCAGGCTGTCCTCTTGGTTAGGAAAGCCCCATCAAAACTCCAGAAAAGCTGAGCTGCTCCTGGACTAGAACTCTAAACTCAAACTCACCCAAGGAGTTGTTTTTCCACTTCTCAAACCCTACACAGGTCACTGACACTAAGCTTGACACGTCTCCCTCCCTTTCTTTCTAAAGTCAAGAAAAGGAGTTTCTTCGCCAGAAAATTATCCCTTCAAACACACTCTCAGAGCCTTGGAATCAAATCCCGGTCTTGATTCCATTCTAGGTGTATAGAGTGACAGCCCAAGGGGGCGGGGCAAGCTTCCTAGAACTCTGAAAGTAGTCGAGCTTTGTAGGCTGGGAGTGCCCAGGATCAAGATCGAGAAGACAACTTCTCAGGCCACTGTCTGAGAGAAACCTGGTCCATTAAGCATTAAAGACCGGGGGTTCGGCGCCCTCGGAGAAGCTCGGAGCAGGAAGCAGGAGCCGGAACCTGGGCCGGGAAGAGAAGGAAGAGACTAGCTGCTTATCCTAGGTCGTGGATGCGTGAGACGAGGGTCTCTTATCGTGTCCTGCCCTGTGCTCCTCTCTTCCTTCTAAAACTGCACCCCGATCTGGCCAGTAATACCCCGGCCCCTCCTCTACCCACCACCCAACCTCAGATGCCACTCCTCACCCGGCTCCAGATCCAGGTTCGCCTTCGTTCCTAACGTCTCAGGCTCCCAGGCTCCACTTCCGGTTCCGATCTGGAGCGGTGGTGTCGTCCCAGGAAGTCCCGCCTCCACGCTCCAGACGCGGCCACTCCTTCTGCCACGTCGGCATTAGGCCCGCACTCGGGAACCCGGATGCTGCGCGTGCGCTACAGCCCTATTTTTGCGTGGTTGCCTTTTGGGAAATTGGCTTGGGTTTATGCATTTTCATTTTGTTTTTGTTCTGTGGAATGTATTGGCCACGCTAACTAAAATGCGGTTAAGAAGACTGAGTCAAACTACTTTAGTAACGCTTCGTTAATCAGGCTGTGACGTATTAGTGACCTACGTTTTGGTCGAGAGCCATTTCCTGCTGACCCCTTGACCCCAGTGATTTCCGTCCATGTTGCTCTCACCTCTGAACTTTGTCCGCCGTGTAGTTGTGTCAATAAAAAGTACAAATCTTACTGTCAGGCAGTTGTAGAAATTTGCTTTCTGGCTCTGCAGTTTCCCAGCCTGGGGAACTTTGCTTCAATTTTATCTGTAGAACGAAAAGTTATACCTACTTAAGATCTTGTTGAGAAAATTCATGAGTGTTTTATAGACTGACATAATAGTAATCTCTATGTAAAAATTATTAGGCATTTTTGTACAGTCTTAATGATTTGTTTCGGTTGTCTCTGATGCAGTCTCACCATGTTGCCCAGTTTGGCCTTGAACTCATGAACCTCCAGCCTCAACATCCCAAGTGTTGGAATTGTCAGCTCAGAGCTCTACCAGAGGCAAAAATTCTCTTCTGTTGGAAAAGCTACCATTTCTGTAGTAATCATTTCCATGTTTAATGAATGATTGCAGTTAACATAATTTGTAGTATTTTATATACATACATCCTTTTAATACACTTTATTCATATAATAATTTGAGCACTGTTGTGGGCCAACCCACATTGTAGGTTCTGCAAATACAGTAGTGAACAAAAATGTTCTCTTAATCCTTTTTTTCTTTGCAGTACCGGAGATTAGAACTCAGGACCTTCATGCTTGCCAGGCAAGTGCTTATTTTATTGAGCCATTTCCCCAGCCCTCCCTTAACTCTTGATAATAGGTAGATATTTTGAGGTATAAAGTGGCTCATTCATTGAAAAAGAGAATCATCAGTCTGCATGATCCTCCTGCTCTAACCTCCCAAGTGTTGTTTATTAATTGGGCAAATTGCACCTGTCCTCAGTTTAAGTAGATGTCAATGAATCCTGTGACCATTAGTTTTTATTTATTTGTTTGTTTGTTATTTTAGAGAAGGGTCTACAGGGTGTTCAGGGTCTCACTACTAGTTCAGACTCGTAGTGATCCACCTGTTTGCAACCTTCCAAGAGCTGGGATTACAGGCGTGTACCACCATGCCCAGTCTCAATTGCTGACTCAGTGTGCCCCAGAGGCAGGGCCGTCATGGCAGACCTGGGGATCGAACCCCTGGCCCCTGAGTTTGCTTGAAGGTGCTTTAATCCGCTAAGCTATTTGGCTGGCCCCCTGGTTCATTTCTTGATAATATCCATTCTTTCTGGAGTGGGGTGGAGTCTCAGCATTGTTTCACTTTGCATCTCAGATGACCAAGTGATGCTGAACATTTTTTCATGTATTTTTTGCTGTTTCTACTTCTTCATATGAGAAGTGTAAATTCATTTCAGGTGCCCATTTTTGAATTGGGTCTTTAAATTTAGAGATCTCTTTTTTTTTTTTTTTTTGACTCTTTTATATATTCTACATATGGTATATATTCTATAATATATATTCTATACTATGTGAATTTCTATCTATATCTGTCTATCTATCTATCTACATCTTTGTCTGAGGAACAGGAACATTTAGAAAAACTTTTTTTCCAATCTGTGGGTTCTCTTCACTCTGTTGGTACTTTATTTTGTTGTGAAATAGCTTTTTAATGAGATCAGGGCTGGGGAGATAGCTCAGTAGAATAAGTGCTTGTCTGGCAAGTGCAAGGGCCTGAGTTCAATCACTAGTTCCACACACACACACAAAAAGAGAGATCTAAGTTTTTTTATTTGAGATATTTCCTGTGATTGGGGTTTTGATCATAAAATCTTTATGTATACCAAGGTCTTCAAGAGTTCTATGTAATCTAAGGTGCCAGGGAGGGGCTGGGGAGATAGCTCAGTAGACTTAAGTGCTTCCTTGGTAAGCACAAGGGCCTGAGTTCAATCCCCAATTCTGAAAAAAAAAAAAAAAAAAAAAAAGAGTTCTAAGTAATCTAGTAGATTTAAGCAGATTTAATGATTCTAATTTAATATTTAGATCTTGGATCTATTTTGATTTTAGTTAAGTACATAGTGAAAGATAGAGATCTAGTTTTTAATCTTTGGCATGTGGAAAGTCAGTTTTCCCAGTACCATTTATTAAATAGACTTTCTTCCAGGGAAGGTATTTGGCTCCTTTGTTTGAGATTAGATGGCAAAAAAAGTTAAAGTAGCTGAGTATGTTTGGAGTTGTTTCTGCGTCTTCTAATCTGCTTCATTGATCTTCAAGTCTGTTTTTTTGTTTTTGTTTTTGTTTTTGTTTTGCCAATACCATGCTGTTTTTATCACAGCAGCTTTGTGGTATAATTTCAAGTCAGGGCCTGTGGGAGCCCCCTGCCTTGCTTTTATTGACCAGATTCACTTTTACTATTCTAGCTCTCTTCTGGTTCCAAATGAATTTTGTGAGATATGATACTCAAGAATGCATTTTTTTTTTTACATTTTTAAAATGTATTTAGTGCAGGATCTATAGGATCTCACTACACAGATTGTACTCATAGTGATCCTCCTGCTTCCAGCCTCCCAAGCACTGGGATTACAGGCGCATGACACCATGCTCAGTCGAGGATTGCATTAAATTTGTATAAATATTAATAAATAAATAAATATTTTGGAAGTATGGCCCTTTTCACTGTATTCTTCTTATCCATGAAGAAAGGATACCCTTTCATGTTCTTTTTTAAATGATTTTATGTATTTCATACAGGTCTCACTATATAGATTGGACTCATAGTGATTCTTCTGTTTTTGGCCTTCCAAATGCTGAGATTTATAGGTGCATGCCACCACACCCAGTCTCAGTTGCCATCTTAGTGCACCCTGGTGGTAGAGCTAATACAGCATGCCAAGGATTTTTTTTTTTTTTTTTTTTTTTTTTTTTTTTTTTTTTTTTTTTTTTTTTTTTTTTTTTTTTTTTTTTTTTTTTTTTTTTTTTT
>PVKA01041231.1:0-18214 GCA_004027165.1 Ctenomys sociabilis | reverse complement strand
TAATGGTGGTTGGACAGGATATTATGTCGGCTTTTAGTGCTATGGTCATCCACTAGGTAAATAATTATTGAATCTTTGATATAATTCAGCTATAAAAAAACCTGTAAATATAATTTCATGTATGCACCTTGTACAATACCAAAACGTTATGAAAACAGTTTGCAATGTATTAATTCATCGACTCTGTATGGTTAAGGGTCTTGAAACTGTCTGATTGACATTTGTATTTTAATAAAATAAAAATAAATGGAAAAAAAAGATTATGATGCTATCTGCTATTAAATATTTTACAGTTATGAACATTTTAGTTTTAGATGTGTGTAAATACTCACAAACATGTTGAACATAATTTATAGATTTTTAAAAAAATCTATAGTACAATTAATTTTCTGAATAATTACCAAATTACCAAAGTAAAGTTGCTGGAAATTCTATGTATCTGCATTTTGGAAAGGCTTTTGTGATTAGTAGTATTGTATTATTTTTGGTTTCTTTCATGTTTATCTTTTTTCAAGTGGTATCCTCAGAAATATTTCATTATTTAGCATAATAATACTTTCAGTATTTATTTTACAAACATACCATTCATTCTCCCATCAAGTTAGAAGCAAAAGTACCTAATTTAGTCACCAAAAATCTGACTATGAAGAACATATATACAGATTGATCGATAGATAGATAGATAGATAGATAGATAGATAGATAGAGATAGGTAGATAGATAGATAGACAGATAGATAGACAGACAGACAGAGATAGATAGATAGATAGATAGATAGATAGATAGATAGATAGATAGATAGATAGATAGATAGACAGATAGACAGATAGATAGATAGACAGACAGACAGACAGATAGAGATAGATAGGTAGATAGATAGATAGATAGATAGATAGATAGATAGATAGATAGACAGATAGATAGATAGATATTTTCTTAGACAACTATTACCTACTTTAAAAGATCTATTTATTATTTTCTCCAACCCTCTTCTTGATGACATCGTAGTTACTTTATAAATATTATGGAATCATGAAGATTAAAACCACATTGGCTTCAATTCTGAACTGTAGTTCTTCGCTGTGGGATACCACTGCTCTGATTCTCCTTTTCCTCATTCCAGAAATAGCACACATTCATGCGCATCGCACTTGGATGTGCGCATGAAATCATCGATGCTGGGTGCACTAAGCTCACTACTTCCCTCTACATTTTCCTAAATTAGTTCTTCACAGAAGATAGCATAGGTGCATTGGAGTGTGTGTCTCAGATTGTTCAGCAATGGTTTTTTTTTTTTTTTTTTTTTTTTTTTTTTGCGGTACCGGAGATTGAATTCAAGATCTTGTGCTTATTCTACTGAGCTCTTTTTCCACATATTACACTTTATTCTCTTATGTATCCAATTGGACTAATATTTAGCTTTCAAATCCCAATTATTCTCTGTAGAGTAGGATATTTTTTCTGGAATATATTCCCACCCTTGGCGATAAACAAAAATAATGTCATTTAATTTGCCTAGTGTAAGCCAGTTGATGTTCCGAGTCTCATTTATTTATTCACTCTAAAATAAAATAGTGTACTTGAGTTCACACAGTAAATAAACTGTGGAGGTGAAATTAGAGGAAATACAATTTTTCTAAATCCATGAATAAATAAACAATAATATGGGGCTAACAATAACCTTACACTTGTGTTAGAAGTGTGAGACATCATAAGGATCTATCCAGTCAAGATGCTTTCAAGCTATTCCTTCAAATTTTCATTTCACTCGCAAATCACAGTCATCCACATGTGTATTGATTTCCTCTCGGAGTGGACTACCAACATGTGTTTGGCAAGCAGAGGCATATCTGCTATGAACGCTCTTTGGGTGTTAGAGTCCCGTGTTCTAATATTTTGTGTTTCATTGAGACTGGTGCTTCAGTCAAGTCTCTTTAGGTTTCTTCTGCTGTGAAAATCAAGCTAATACATTTCTGAATAAATAGACCAGTCTATCATTTTAAGAATTATTTTTATATGCAGAATACACAAATCAAACTGGTGTAATGAAAATAAAGTGAAAAGCAAAAGCAACTGCTCATCATATTCCACTTCACATCCCCAAAATAATTGCTGTTATTGTTATAGTTTATAGTGACATGAGCCACTCTTGCCTGATGTAATGCTTTTCTCTCTCACTGACAAAGAATTAAGCATAAAATGTATTAAGAACTTCGTAGACAGCTCTCATTTATTTTAAATTGCCACATCCAATGGCAGTGCTTAAGTTTTTCATCAGAATTGTTCAAGTGACACTATTGTTCAAGACGCTGAAGGAGAACAGAATACCTCTCTGTGTCCAAGCCTGAGCCTGCATCTCCCTGTATCTCTTCCTTATCCCTCTTCTCTTTCTTTTTCTCTCGGCCCCTTGTCTCTGTGTCTCTTTGTCCACCTGCCTCATTGGTGATGCTAGAAGAAATTGTTCTGATACACAAAGGTTTGAAGAATGATTTTAGAGAAATACAGAAAAAGATCAATATCACTTGCTCAGCAATTAGTGTTAAAATTCACAAGAAAAAGGGAACCAGATAATCAAACTTTAAAGGCAAACATAAGATTAATGGACAGCAATTTAAAAAATGGTCAGAATCCAAACTCTTTCTTGGAAATGATTGACTGATGCTTTCTAAATTTTTATTTATTTATGTATCTATCTATTTACATTTTTAGTCTCACTATGCATTCCAGACTCATAGTGATCATCCTGTCTCAACCTCCCCAGAGCTGCCTGCATGGCATGCACTGGGGACTGAACCCAGGTCCTTGCCCTTGTGAGGCAGATGCTTAGATCATGGTGCTATCTCATCTGCTTAATTGGTGCTTTTTAACAATGAGTTTGTGAGTTAATATCTTAAGCGTGGCATACTGTCTAGTCCCCTTTCTTCGTCTGTAAGTGCAGAACAGACATAAGGGAAAAATAGGCACAAGTGATATGAGCCACAAAAATTGTCCTGGTTCCTACTGTCCTTAGTTTCACATATGTAGTTGTTATAGTCAGAAGTTACAAAGGAAAAGATTTAATTGTGAACACATACATTATCCTATTATTTGACAATATTTCCTCAAAAAGTCAAATGCAAAAGAGTTTGGGAGATCTGCCCACACACCAGAGAACTAAACAATCCAGGTGAAGGCCTAAATCTCATGGCAATGTCCCCCTCAAGTCCAACTGGGGACCCAGAGCTCACAACAATGTCTTATGCAAGTCTGTATCAAAGATCTGTACTGGAGAGGCTCAGAAGTCAGTTGGCGATGCTAGAAAGTCTGTGGCAGCAGGACAAAAGATCTGTGCCAGCAGACTGAGGATCTGCACTGGAGTCACAAAGCAATGCTCAAGGTAAGTACCTGAGCTCCCCCACAGAGAACTACAGTCATCCTCAGCAACAGTGAGGTGTCAAGCTCCAAGGACAGGTTGACAAGCAACTCCAGAAGGGTCAACAGCATATGGCCTTCCCCTGTAGCTCTTATGCTGTTGGTAACAGTCCTCAGATGGGCCTTACACACCCATAACCATGAAGACTCAGTTTATTTGAGTGTTACAAGTTGACCATTAATTAATCTACCACCATAGTGATATTTCTTTCTGTCTCTGTCTCTGTCTCTGTCTCTGTGTCTGTGTCTCTGTGTCTCTGTCTCTGTGTCCTGTGTCTTTGTCTCTGTCTCTCTGTGTCTCTGTCTCTGTCTCTCTCTCTCTCTCTCTCTCTGTTCTCCTTTATTGGGCCAATAGAACAGACTATAAAAAGGAGTCAAGGTAACTAGAATAAACTGATGAATACTACATCAAGTTTTCATCTTCCATGAAATACTCCACAGAAGTAGTAGGACAGTATGATGATTTTTTACACATAGCCTTATTCATAAGTTAACATTTCTCTGTATTTTAAGTCTCCATTCTCTGACTTTATTTGTTCTTTCAGGAGAGAGGATCTTGCTATGCAGTTCAGGCTGGCATTCAATGCACAGTGATCCTCCTATCTCAGCTTCCTGGGATTATAGGCATGTACCACAACTCCTGATTCTGATACTTTACTATTTCTGAAAATTATTTACTTATCAGCAAAAAATATTGAAATAACCTTTTGACTGGCATAGTAGACCTTGAAGTATTTGTTATTGTCTGATTGACCTACTTTTGTTCTTGATTATTTTACTGATTTCTACAATTTTATGTCATTATAAGACTATTTGGTGGGAAAAGGTTGTAAGACATCTTAGATTTTTGTTAATAAGTAAATAAAGTAATAAATATTCTTATTTACTGTGTTAATACATGTTGTGCTGAACTGTGCTAGCACTCATAATAGTGAGCCCACAAACTGCGGAACTACAGAAGAAAGATAATCACCTGTCAGACGCACATAACTTACTTACTGCTCTAAGTCGGTGAAACATTCTTCAAAATGCATTTTAAAAATTGCCATAGCATGGAAATATTTTGAGTTAAAGTATAGTTTTTACAACTTTCCCGTAGCTGCTAAGCTTATGAACCGCCTGGTCATGTGATAAACTGTAAGGCAAAGTCACTCACCAATTGAAGAAAATTATCTTGCACCATGACATACATGAATCAATTTCTTACAATGAGACTTGGAACACAGCCTATAGTTAAAGGCATGCTCAAGTCTATTTTTAAAACCATAAATTGCTGCGACATTAATATAACACTTCTTATACCATTTAGCAGTGCCCTGACCAGGATAAATGTAGTTAACTTTCTCGGAACTAATATATTGTTCACTGAGCACATTACAGACATTTTTTTGCATGAATTGAAGTAAATGAGATATTTCAGTTACATGACATAATTTAATAAGTATTTTATTTTCAAGCCACCTACATACCAAATATTTTCTGAGGTAGTAGCATGATAGAATGATGGATAAAATATTGCCTTGACCTCCAAGGAAGAGACTTAGACTCTTACAGGAGACAAACACACATAAGTGACTACAGTAAAACAAGTTGCCGTGAACAGTGCAATGCATCCCAGCATAAAAAAATGACTTTTCTGCTAAAACACAAAGCCAGCAAAGAGGGGGAATTTATTTCATCTGGACATGAGACCCATATTGTGTCCAAGAACAAAAGAAACTGCAGACTCTGATTCTAGAAATGCAACTCAGGGAATATAGAAGGAACAAGAACAGTTAGCATTCTGCTGAATATAAGTAACAGGAAGTAAGCTAAGCTAGTCCAATTTTTTTTTTTAAAAAAAAGAATGTGCTGTAACATATTGAAGCATCTTTCTGAATTCAACAACAGGAGTCTTGCTTGATAGTAAAACAAATGTAGTCAGAGACACACTCATCAGCAGGTCTTTCACGCACCGTGGTCTGTGAAATTCTTAAAATGTTAATTGATTTTATTATCTTTTAAAAAGCAAGCTGCTTTCCTTGTGTTTCATGCCACGATACTGACAGTTTCTTAGTTTTATATGTTATGATTTATACTTAATGTGAATATTCCATTTATTTTTCCTAATCATGGTATCTCCCCTGCCAGGTAAGTTTTACATTTATTTTTCCTAGATTTTTTTCTAACATTTCCTGGAAAGGATTATTCAACATAATTTGACTAATTCTGTAAAACAGAAAAAGGCTTTGGATGTTAGTTCAATAGTAATACAGGAAGAGCTACAATTATAGTTGGAAACTACTTTCTTTTCTTTTCTTTTTTTGCCATACTGGGGATTGAAAAGGATACTACTTTCTAGAATGTAAATATTAGAGAATCCTTTAGGAGTACATTGCAAGATGTATAAATCTAGGCAATAAATCTCAAAACGGGTAGCATTACAGTTTCTATTTGATTCATTACTCAAAAAGCTTGTTACTATTGTTGTGGTTCATAAGTCTATGAATATCAATAATGAATGATTTTCACTGGGTTATGGCACTAAACCTATCTGCAGGCTCAGCGAGAACACTAGGATGACTTTGTGCTTTTGGTTTGCAGAAGGAAGGAGTAGCACTAATTTCAGAGTAAGGAACACTGGTAAATTAATAACTCTGTGGAGAGTCACTCTTGTATTGGGGGCTAGTTGAACTTTCAGTAAGGTAATATCTAGAGATCAAAGAGTCAATTAAAAGAATTTTGAGAATTAGATAGTAAAATGAACACTTGGCTTTGGTGGGTCTTCAGAAATAGCTTCTTTTTTAATACACAAGAAAACTAAGGTGATACAGACAGACTGACTTTTGAGACTAGAGGTGAGAATTTGAATTCCTCCCCAACCACGGCTATTTCTCACAACCATCTGACCTGAGATCTTTAGCTAAGAAGGACAGAGTACAGTGATATTATGGGATGATGATAATAATAATAATAAAAATGGTCTTAAGAGTGAGAAATGATTATAACATCAGATTGTTAAGTACTGTTAAGTTCTTATGTGAGGTCTGTGGTAATGAATTTTAAGTGAAAAGAACAGGGAAGAAGAGCAAATTTTGCCTTCGTTTGATCCTGTTCTGTCAGACTTTTTTTTTTTATTATGGCCATGATTTTTATGAAACCATTGGAAACAGAGAAGCCAAAAAACACCAGAAGAGAGTCTGTGCAGGGATGACAAATTCATTTACTAATTACTGTGCAAATTCCTGTACTGAATGTTTCATACTCAGATGAAAAAATTGCAATTTCTGATGACAAATGATGTTTACTATTTTATGGGTATTGCAAACATCATGGCTAAAGGTTATGTTTAGATGCTTTTAAACATGACATATATTTAAATTCTGCCTTGGACATTTGAATTACAAACTTTAATTTCCTAGACTTAAGTATGGAAATACAAGTTACAATCCATTAGATGAGAATCCTAAGGGGACTATCATCTTGTTTGTATAATTATTTTTGTGAGGTTATGATATTGTTCATCACAACAACTTAAGGAAGGTTAGACAAATATTTATATCTGAGTAATTCTATAACTAAAGTTATTTTTAGGGCAAGTCGAAATCCTTTTTTTAAAATATGAGGTATGTTATATTTCCTATACTAAGGTATTATTTGTGATTTTGGCCCTCCTTCTTATTTGGATTTTCTTTTATTTTTCTTACTCTAATTAAAGGGATATAAATTGTGTTTTTCAATTTGGAAAACTTCACCTTTTTGTTATTTTACTCTTTATTTCATTGTACCCTAATTTTTTTTCCAGTACTGCAGGTTTTTTCAGTACTCAGGAATTGCTCAGGCTAGGTAATCACTCTTCTTCTGAACTAGACTTCTAGCCTATCTGGTCAACTGTTTATTGAATCACATCATTAGGTTGCTCCTTGGAAATAATGGTTCACACAAACATCTCAAAAGTCTCACTTAGTTACAACAGATCCAAAATTGGGACAGTCCCTTAGTACACCTGGCCGTGGCTCATCCTACTCTAGAGTTTTGTTTATGAAAATTTCAAATTTTCTCCTTCTTTTATTTTATCTGAACCCTGACCTCATACATAACAGAACAGAGGTAGTGTCATTGAAATTAATGCTATTATTCAGAAAGACATATTGTAACCATTTCAGCATTTTGAAGTCCTACTGGCAAACAGTTGAAATCCTACCAGTAAGACATGATGGTGATCAGACATACCTACTCAGTGCCTCCTTTTTCCCTCCAAAGATACTCTAGGGTGCAAATATGTTTTTATCAGTGCCCAACATTAGGTAGATTTCAAGTTCACTGTTTTCCTTGGTCCTTGGATCTAAGAGGCTATTGAATTAACAGACATTTCTCACAATATGGCAAGTATAGATGATAAAATGATAAAGAGTAAAGTTTCTTAGAAACTCAAATAATGGGTTCAAGTAAGATCAATGTAGACACTGAGAAAAGTGGAGTAAAAAATGGAATGAAGGTAACACTTTTAGAAAACCAGAAAAATGAGAAAGTATCAGTGAACATGCTATTTAGAAGATAAGCTTGATAAAAATATTGAAGGAAAAGAATGTACTTTCTTAAAACTACCATAGTTTGACAGACAAATACTTCATGACTCCACTTACATGAGGTACCCAGAACAGTCAGATTCATAGTGATAGCACAAGAGACACTCCACTTTTTAAAAACCCCATTTTAAAAGAAAGTCCCTTATGTTCACTCAAACTGTAGGTAAACTCACTCCTCAGACTCTCCCCTTGTAGTGAATCATAAAACTATGAAAATGGAAACAAATAGTTTGAACTAAGAAGCAGGCTAAACATTAGACATAATTGGTCACCTGACCACCAGGTGGTCGACAATTTGTGGGAAATGTAAACACTCTGACAATTCTGTGACATTCTTGTGAAATTTCAGCAAATGAGATAAAGTAAAGATGTGCTTACTGTGGACACCTAAAGGATATTTAAAATGTGTTCAAAGTCCACCAGTGCCAATATGGTTCCTCACTTCTTGTCATAGTTATTGGAAGGTAGACTTTAGTAAAAGCTTCTTTGTTCCATTAAAAAAAAGCAGAATTTAATACTGCTCATAATATTTCATATTTTTAAATTCTACAGAAGTATTTAAAAATACTTAAAACAATTTCAATCTTTTTCTTATGATAAATTGAGAAAACTGTTGAAGCTAATTTGTGTTTTCTTCAGAGTCTATTTTCTTATATCATTCAAACATCCACAGTACTTTTTTGTAAGTGACACCCACAACATTATATTTACAACCAAAGTGTTTTCTGGCTATGTCTTTCTCCCAGGGACTAATGGTGATGTACTTAAAATGTCTACCAAGGTATTGAGAGGATGAAATGTTCTAGAGTCACAAAATAATGCCATTGATAACTCAAAGAAATTAAAAATTCTACAAGAGAAAGGGTGGAATTCACTTCATCTTTTCATTAGCCTTATCTAAATTTCTGCTTAATTCATTCTTGGTGATTTCTGATAGGTTTATCTGTAGATATGAATTAGCATCTGCCTGTACATTAACTTCATCAATGAATGAGAGAAAAAAGAAAACAAATGTTGAATTTATCTTATGTGCATTTGTACATGAAAATTTAAGTTTGTTGTCTCTCATTTGAAAATCAATTAAGCAGGCAATATAAACTGGTTTCAATAAATACCTAACTGAACTATTCTATGTTATCATGTGTTTTAGCATGCTTCCTTTTTGTAGCTTAACATTTAGCAAGCACACACTAGGCTTTCTCTAAGACTAATTCATTGTCGTGAGATTTCTGATGAGGAAAATGAGAATAGCATAAATTTCACGAACACTATACCCTTGATCTCCAAGTTAGGAGATAAGAGGGCCATCCAAATACCTCAGTGGATTAAAGCACCTGCTTAGGCAGTTAGATCTCCAGGGCCTGCCCTCCCGTCCTGACCCTCAGGCTCACTGAGACTGGGCATGGTGATACGAGCCTCTCATGCCAGCACTAAGGAGGGTGAACCCAGGAAGATCACTATAAGTCTGCTCTATGCAGTGTGACCCTGTAGGTCCTCTAGACCCTGTCTTAAAATACAAAAACAAAATTAGTAGATAGGAAACTTCAAATTGCTGAATTATTTCTATGTTCCACTTACCTTATATACAATAAATGGATGTTAAACATTTTGTATCATAAATTTGTTAAAAATAAATGTCTACATGGAAAAGATAGTGAGTTTGTATTAATATTGATGAAATTTTTAAATTTGTTAGTAATACTGTATGATTAATTAAAGCAGGTATGTACATATCATAAGGAGACTGTGAAGAAGGGCCTAGAACTATCATAAAAATAAGGTTTACAAAATCAGTTTTGATCTGATTAACTGTAGGAAAAAATATCAGAATTAGCCAGATTATTGGACCCAGTAGAAGAAAATACCATATGGTACTAATGAGATTTGCAGTAGTGTATATCATTTTAAAAATTGCAAGCTCTTGTTGTACAGTTTGAACCAGAATCTCCAGGGCAAAGTTTTGGAAATGGTGCTAAAAAATAATTCTCAAAACTGAATCATGAAGGATGATTTCATGTTAAGTGTATTGGCTACAGATTTTGTGGTTTTTATCTATGAATACATAATACTCATTTAGTTTCTGCAGAAAAAAATACATATTGAATAGTTGAAAGTAAATAAAAAACAAAAAATAAGCTAATTTTATTAGTTAATATCTAGATGTCCATGATACAAAGGAGAGGAAAATTTGCCTTACTTTTTTTTCTTCTGTACAGCATTTTGCTATGCAGCTAAGACTCATAGTGATCTTCCTGTCTCAGTTGACCTCTGCTGGGATTATAAGCATTTGCCGCCATGCCTGGTTTCTGGTCCAGCATGGCACGGCAAATCCAGGTCCTTACACTTGCCAGGTGGGGACTTACACTGCCAAACTGCCTCCCTGGCCCCTGTCTGACCTTTTAAGGTGATTCAGTCCATAAGTCTTTACCTCCATGACAGAAAGACAGTGGAAGAAATGTATGACAAAGAAGTCACTCCATGGCAGCAGCAGACATAGAAAAGGGTGGATCTCAGAACAAAACTTTATCTTCCAGGTCATGTGCCCATCATACTTTCCAACCAGGTACAAGCAATGAACAGAAGATTTTTAGGAAATGTTTGAGATCTAAGCTCGAGGATTTTATCCCTCACTTACAAAGGTGAAAGACTGTCTCACAATGCAGAGTCAGAGTTACTAAAATCTTAGAAATTCTAGTGATGCTGAAAAGTGGAAAGGCTCTGTTAAGCCTCAATGTAAACTCTTAGGTGTGAGCCCCTCTAAAGACTAAAATGTCTAATACTGACAACATGCAGTGGTAGTAGGTAAGCATTCCTCTTCCAGGATGGAAGAACTGGTTGATAGAAACCAAAAAGCCAAACACAAAATTTTGTGTCTTTGTATGTAAGACCCTTACCAGGTGGAGCCAAGACATGGGTGCCAAGGGCTTGGATAGACCCATTGCTATTGCCACAGGACGTGTGGCTACAGTGCGCAAGATTCTTTCTTGAACAGTGTCTGCTCAGTGTATCTGCTTCAACAGATGTTCCAAGCACCTTACATGTCCAATTTCCTGGAGTCTCCACCACACCTTGGCTTCACTTTCAGAAAGAGCTTTATCTTCTCCCCTTCCAGGAGTACACCTTCCCACCTGCCAGACCTTTCTCAATGGATTGTTACTCAGCTGTGAAAAACATAAATTCAAGGCTTTTGTAGATAAAGGGATGCAGCTAGAGACTACATTGCTAAGGGAAATAAATTGGATTCACATGTACAATCATTGTATTATCTCAATAGTGTGAGAACCTGAAAGAGCAATGAAAATCAAAAGTTACAACACATACTGTGAAAGGAGAAGAAATCGGTCAATGGAAAGAAAAACTGGGATGAAGAAAAGGACAAATCAAAGAAAGGAAAACTATATTTAGGTATATATGCATGATAGTTGGGATAGTTGTATTGCTGATTTCTGCTGGCCTTTTGAAAGGAACACTTTTATTTTATTTCTCAATTTTTTTTTCTTCATCTAGTATAGGGCCTATAGGGTCTATAGGGTCTCATGACGTAGATCAGGCTCATAGTGATTCTCCTGATTTCAGCCTCCCAAGTGCTGGGATTACAGGCCGGGGCCAGAACTCCCAATCTCCATTGCCCTCTCTGTGTGCCCCAAGGTTGGGGAGGGCACTGCATGCTGGGGATCAAACCCAGCCACTGCACTCTGCCCAAGCAGGCGCTTTAGTCTACTGATCTGTCAGGCTAACCCTTAATTTTATTTTTACTCTAATTTTCTTTTTCCTCTTTTAAATTTCTTATATTTTTTTGTTATTGTTTTTCTTTGTTTTCTCTAAACAAATCTTACATATTTATGTCTCGTTATGTGAAAAACTAGTTTGAAGGTAGTACCATGTAATACAGCAAACATTGTTGAATTTCTATTACTTTAGTTAGTGAAATCTTGTATCATATTTAATACTGTCTTTTTCTATCCCTAGTTTGTATTCTTTAAAAATAGAAATAAAAATTGAATTTAAAAAAAACCACATATGGACGGCTACTTTTTCAAACACACACTCTTGTGTTCTGTAAATATGAGGAGCTAGCCCTGGATGACTAGTGCCAAGTTGGCAACTAGCTTGAAGGCTTTCTGGGTTTGCTGAGACCAGCCACATCTGAATATGTGCGTGACTGAATACAAGGAAATATTTTTCTAGGTGACATTGATTGAGGAATCAGGCTACTCTATGACTTCCTTGAAGGCACAGTCTTCAAAGGAATTTAATGTTGTACACTTCAAACTCAGAGTATGGGGCTTACCATTCTCTGAGTTTCCCTAAAGGCATCTTTCCTATTTTCCCCAATTAAACCACCGGGCTTCATTGGAAAGATTAGCTTTTCAGCAACTGTGTTGCTTTTAGCCTCCTCTTTACTGTTACTTCCTTCCTGGCTAAACTAAAAAACAATTATAATCATTCAACTCCTTACACTGCTCCTCCTCTTCATGGCTGATCTAGCCAACAGTAGCCAGGAATGGCCAAATTACACTGGGCTACCTAAAATTTCTACCACCTTTAAATACATACTTATATAAAAATCTTAGGACATGGAGTCCATTTTTTCCAATGGAAACACGCTGCGCCTGGCCTTTACACTCCACATTCTTCTCAGGTTTTTGATTTCCTCAACTTTGATCAGAATCTGTCAAGAATCTCCATTTATAGAAGTTTAGCCCTTCTACTCAGCATCTCTAAAGCCCTCCCATTAAATAATTCCAAAAGGTCTGGAACCACATCATAGAAATAACCCTACTTCTGTGGTACAGCTGTTATTTTTAACTATCATTCCCATCACTGGGCACATGATCCAAAAACCACAATTTAAAGGAGGAGAGATTTAATCTGGTTCATGTTTTAAGGTGACTAAGTGCCTGTTCATTAGCTCCAACTCAGAATTCTCATGGAAGAACTCCACATAAAGATCTGCCAATGTATGGAAGCCAGAGGGCAGAAGTGAAAGGAAGTAACTTGAGGCAGGAATACACCTGTCCAGGTCATGCTCCTTCCCACCAGCCTCAATTCTGGACTTGACACTTTTGGGGCACTTTATAGCTCTAAGCCTCAGCAAAGACTCCTTGGGGAGCTATGATCAGTACAAGAAACAGTTACATAGTCTTGGAGAGAGATGTCATTGAGAGGAGAAGACCTATGTCCCAGATATTTATAAACTAGGACTAACAAGAGAGACAGGGTAAAATACTGACTTATCATTGAAGAACAGTAGCAAGAAAATTTGCTAATTTTTGATGTAGCAAAGAAGAAGGGAACAAGAACAAATAGCAATTATGTTAACCATGAAAGGAAGTGTCAAGAAGAAGGAGACTTGAGGTAAAGACAACACTCTACTGAGTGTCAAAGAAGGGTAAAATCAATTGAATCTCATAAATAAAATATGAAGTTGTGACAATATTCAGTCCTTTTGTTAGAACGTTACAAAAATCTAAATACATATATTTATGATGATCTGTTACCTCCAGTATAATTCAAATTTCTTTATGTTTAATTATGAAGAGGTTTATATCTGACGAGACTACAGAGAATATTAAAAGCTTAAACATACAAAAAAATCAAAGCTTGTGTTCCCAGCAAGAGAGAAAAGTATTTTTCAGAAAGAAATTTAAGCAAGCAAATATTTAAATGATAGGGAAAATGCTTATACATAAAATACTAAAAATGTAACATCCAGAAAAAAAATAGCATGTGGTTAACCCAATAGGAGTCCCAAAGTCATAAATAGCAATTAAGTTCAGAATACTGGAAAACAAATTGTCACTTCACCATGAGAAAAGTAAAAGCACAGCAAGGTAGAGAGGAATGGGCATATATTTTTAGGTAGGTATAAAGCAGAGAAATTGCCTAAACTATATTTTTTCTTTGAAGATGAGAATATGAATGGATGTAGAGAACTACACAGGAAGGGCTCAACACATCAGGGTATTTGTTTGGGAATAATTTTCTGAAGTAGTCCAAAAAATATTAATCAGAAACTATTAAACATATATCTCGGGTTTTAGAATTTTGAACATTCTTAAAAGCCTCAGAATAGTTCCCTAGGAGTGGCAAAAAGAACAGTGGGAAGGACTAAATCTACTTAGCATCTGGGTTCATATGCAATGTGGTCATCAAGTCACTAGCCAGCTCAACCCTGCAACAACAGAGCGCATATGCAACCTGTCACAATCACAACAGAGTCTGTGCCTCATGGAGTGCACTTTAAGGAACTTGGCACCATGGGGGAGGGGGCCTTCATGGTAGTAATAGCCCTTGTGAAAATACTGTTTACAGTCTACAAGTCAGAAAATTAGCCAATATTCAGCTTTAAAACACAAAATAACAGGAATATTTGAAATACCATTTTCGTATGGGAAAAATGAGTATCTGTCCGAAATGCAAGACTGGGTTTTGTGGATGTCTTTTTGCAGCTGAAAAATGTCCATGTGGGTAAATGTGAAATGTAGCAACATGACATTGAAGGTTTAAAGTGTTGCTTCAATATGTAAAGTTGATTTTATATCCTAGGCCATAATGGCTTTTGTTCATCTTGTTATATGTGCTTACCAACTCCCCAAAATGAATATAATCAAGTTTCGCAAACATGTACTAATAAAAATTTTAAAGAAGAAAAAAGCTTCAAAATAAAATTGGATTGAATTACCTTGTTCTGCACAGTAAAATTTTTGTTAGGAAGTTTTATTGAATATGTTTGAATATGTTTTATTGAGTTAGTATGTTTCCATTGTCATATAAAGAATGAGAAAAGATCAACTGTACTTACCAGCAATTTGAACAATTTAAGAATCAGAAGTCAAAAAACAGAAGAAAAATCAAGAAGCAAAGAATTTTGAAGAATGTCATCTGGCCATGAACCTTTGGACTTGGAAGAACAATGTGGCAAGAGGCTTCTGATAGTTTATATTAAAAATATTAGGGACAAGGATTTATTTATTAAATATAATGAGTATAAGAATTCAGAAAGCAAATCATTTATATATAAACTGTCAGTAATCCATCAGTCTGAGCTGATCAGGTGAACCAATAACCTTAGGACTAGGACATAATATCCAGGAGAGTGTTTGACTTTCAAAACAGCTGGCACAAAATGTTAACACAACTGTACACACATTCTTGCCCTGCAGCCCTAATTTTACCTAAATTATTGTTAGTGCATATGATTTATCATTTTGAAATAGTGTGTAGAAAAATTTCATTGAAAGTTAAAGAAATACGTGAGGGATATTTGTCAACTAGGACTAGCAGCAGGGATAAGTTCTAGTATTTTAACAAAAGTTGGTGAAAGTATAGTCCAACCTCAGAAATGGGAACCTCTTACCACAGGGGCAAGTGTACAGAAGCTGACTGCTGCTCACATTAGTCATATTTAATAATTGAATTCTTTTGCCTCAGTTTTTTTTTTAATTTTAAAATAGTGGTGAAAAATACTTCTATTATAAGAGTACAGTTATATATCACATGTTAAAATGGGTTGGATGCTATGTAATTGTTTACAAGTAGTATATATTCATTAATCATCATCATTTTGATGCTCATTAACATCAGAATTATTCAAAACAGTAAACACCTCAGTTCAACATATAGCATGAGATTAACACTCTCTGTACAATTATTTTTGCACTATATAATTTTTTGAAAAATTTGAAAAGATTGTTAAGGGAAAATTAATTTACTTGTTTCATTTGATGGCTTCTTTATAGGAAAAAAGGATATAGTTTCTCATAGAAAATTAAAACAAATCCACATAAAACTTTTATTTAACATTTCCTCTGGTGTTTAATTGTTCCAATTCAGAGGAGTGGGGGCTTCTTTTAAGTTACGTGTGGTAGCATGAGAAGGTCTCTACGCAAGACATACACAAGACAAGCATCACTGAAATGCAGCCAAGGCTCAAGGTATTAGCACTGTTAAACTTGCACTCCAGATTCATGCTTAACTGCCTTTAATATATGGCTGAATTTCAGTGGCTTCTGGTTCCAAATTGTGCTCCACTTGTGGCTGTATGTTTCCAGTCCATAAAAAATAGTTACCATGACTTC
Source organism: Ctenomys sociabilis (assembly GCA_004027165.1). Lineage (NCBI taxonomy): Eukaryota > Metazoa > Chordata > Mammalia > Rodentia > Ctenomyidae > Ctenomys > Ctenomys sociabilis. The sequence goes on along the minus strand of PVKA01041231.1, from coordinate 2,154 downwards.
ACTGACCTCATAAGAAACAAAAAGTACATGTGTTGCTATATAGGTCTTGCTCTATCTAGGTCTTAGCCATCCAGCAGAAAAGTATAAAAATAAGGTATACACGGTGGGGCCATAATAATAAGTTGAGCTGTAAATGGCTATGGTCGACAACTTCTTCAGATAACGCACTATTGTTGTGGAATGCTGGACTGTGTTGGACTGTGTCATTGAGTTTAGGCACATAAATTAGTTGAATGACAATGGAGTGCCCATCTTTGACAGGTGTAGACAAAGGAAGGGGTATAGAAAAGAAGAATCATGATGTGTGTATATGGACAGTATAGTTGGGATAGATAACGCTGTGCTTCCACATAATTCTATGAGAGGCAAGATCTGCACTAATGGTGGTTGGACAAGATATTATGTTGGCTTCTAGTACTATGGACAACCACTATGAAAATAATGAGGTAGAAAGTATTAATTATTGAATCTTTGATGTAATTCAGGTATAAAAATAAGATATGCAAACAGCTACACTCTCTTAATTTACTGATAAGAGACATCTGCTATAATAATGTAAGTATAATATCATGTATGCACCTTCTATGATACAAAAACATTATGAAAACAGTTTGCAATGTACTAATTTATCAAATCCATCTTGTCAAGGTATCTTACAACTGTCTCATTGATATTTGTATTTCAATAAAATAAAAATTAAAAAAATAGTTACCATGACACTTAAGTAACAAAAACTGTGTTTTTATCTAGAAAGTAGAATATTCCAGGGCTAGCAAGATAACTCAGCATAATAAGCACTTGTTTAGGTAAGCATAGGGGGCAGGGTTCAATCCCTGGCACCGCATGCCACACTAGCCCTACACCTAGGCAAGCTGATCCAGACTATGGAATCTGGGAATAGTGGTGAATGCCTGTAATTCCAGCGTGAGCAAGGCAGAAGTCAGGAGGATCACTACGAGTTTGAGCTGTGTAGTGAGATCTTGCACATACAAAAAATATTCCAGTTGTGCTCAGGAGAAATTCATTGTCAGTAACTGTGTCTCATGACCACACTAAGTTGCAAAGACATCTGAGAGAGTTCTTTTCAGCTAGGGACATTATTATCTTCAAAAAATGGGGATACTGATGAAACTGGCTACTGAGTAGTTAGGAATAATAGTCAGTCACAATAAATATGCATGTACTTTGAGTTTATGCGAGTCCTAAGAAAAAACAAAAGGTGCATGAAATGCTTATAATCTCTCAAATGCAAATCCATCCAAATATTTTCTTTGAAGTGATTCTTTTTTCAGTGTTTAATGGTAACTCTATAACTATATACACATATGATTTAAAATTATAATCATTTGATGAAAGTATTATTTTTATAAATGAAACAGATTTATGTGCCTGCCATATTTGAAGCTTCCAATTTTAAGGCTTAGAATTTCTGCGAATGCTGTCACCTCATGTCACTTGCCACTGCATGCACATTTTTGGAATTTTTATGTAATTACTTTCTGTGTGAACATGGATAATGTAAGTGCTATTTTTGTTCCTCCAAATATTTTAGTGATATATATGGCACTGGCAGAGGAAGCAATTGTTGCGCGCTGCCATTAAGCAAAGGTTTTCAGTCAACAATATTCAGATTCTTCTAGTAAATATTGGTAGTTTTTGATTATGAGAGACAGACGGTAGGTGCATCAAACTCTGTTCCAGCTCGCCACCATGGAGCACATTTTCATGAAAGTAGTACTCAGTGTACATGCTGACAGATACGCAAAAATTTATAACCCATCACGTACTGTTTATTTTCTTTTAGGAATTCCCTCAAACATCCTGAAAGGTTCAGTTTAACCCAAAGCAGACAAAACAATGAACTCTGGTAGGTTGAATCATTCTTCTTGGCTTAGCAATTAGAGCTTTTGATTAAGGAAAACGTGAAGAGAGGAGGGAGGGATAGGCATAGAAAAAAGAGTGGGGCTGCATGTGTGTAGTGCGTGCAGTATTGTTTGAAAATACTTAGTACACTCCAAATGACCTTTCATTCTGAAAATCACTTATTTCTTCTACATGAAACAATATAATGCTTATAATACTAATTATAAACTTCCTGCTCTGTTTGCTAAATGACATGTAATGATCTGTTAGAGCTCTAAAGAATTAATTCCT
>PVKA01041230.1:0-18208 GCA_004027165.1 Ctenomys sociabilis | reverse complement strand
AAAAAACCTGTGACCTGTAACTTGCTCTAGTCATGCCAGGTTGGACACTTACTGTCCTCCAACTGTGCCTTGTATATCATGACTGGAGAGGCCTCGAGTTCCATGGCTACCTATCAAAATCAAAGCCATTCTTCAAAGACCAAACAGAGCATCCCTGGGCACTTGGGACCTCCAGGGTTTTCTTTGTGCCTCAAAACCAGTGCTCATTATGTATTAGCTGGAACTGCTTCATATCCTCTGTTGCATTGTTTAATCTTGTCTTCAACAAGAAAAGTTCTTGGAGAAAAGAGCTTGGGTTAAATGGGATAATACACGTAAAATATTAAGGTTGGAACTGTGTACAGCATATTGTAAGTACTGGTCCGACGAGTATGAGCAATTATCAGCTGTTATTAATGTCTCCCAAGTCTCTGAACATGATATCACATCCCTGGTATAAGCTACCAAATGTGCTGAAGGTGATTACAGGTTTCTCACAACCTCTTGCTTCCTAGCCTCCTCTTGAACTCAAAATGTCTGTCCTCTGACACCTAGGCATCTTGGCTGTACATGATACCTCACGGTGCTCCTCCTACTCCCCCCTCTGCTGTGAGTTCACTGTGACAGGAGGAGGCAGCCTGGGGACAGACAGGCACATTTCTGACACACAGCACCTCTAGAAGACACCCTCATTTGTCTCGGGGTTCAGAGAAATTAAAAAAAAAATGACAAGCTATTTGCCTCTCTCTGAAATCATAATGATAACTAAGTAGAGTTGGAAAAAGAAGCAATTTTAAAATTATACTGGGCACTGAGCCAAAGCCAGTGGTGACACAATGACAACACTCATTTGTCCAGGACCAGCCAGAACAGTCACAAGGCCTCATTCTTTTTCTGTGTGAAACTGCAACTAATGATGCCCAGTTGGGGGTTCCATTTTAGGTCCTAACTATCCCACATATACTCTCTCCAAACAGTGTCCTCTAGTCACATGCTTCAGGCAGTAGCAGGCTGTCCAGGGGGCACTTGGGGATGGCAGCCAGGAGACACCGTGGTGATTGAGCTCTCAGAGCTTCCATCAGGCAGCTGCAAGCAGCAGATTTCAGGGAACCCTTCCTACCTTCAGAGAGGGTCTGAATACAAACATTCCCACCTTCCTAATGCTGGGAGTAGAGGCCCTCGGGATACTTTTCAGGTGACACACAAAACCTAAAAAGAAGCTTCCCAGTCTACAATGCCTACATATGGTTTTCTCACTTCTTGGTTTGTTACTTTACCCCTCTCTATGGAGTACTAAGCAGCCCAAGGTACTTTGGGCTTGGATAGGAAACAGCAAACCAAACCTATGTTGAATATCTCTTTAGCACAGAATCCAGAAAGCCCAGCTTGTGACACTTCCTGTTACTCCCACCAGAGTCCCCACAGCACAGCACAAGATCAGACAGGGGATGCCAGGAATCTGAGGGTGTCTATCAGCCCCAGCCTCCTGCGAGCAGCACTTGTAGGCCAGACACCCGCACCGTAACTCTTCTGGCCCCTCCCACGGCTGCTCTTGAATTCTAGATCTACACCAGCTAGCACAGTGGCCATGAGCCACACACGGTTATCTGCAGTTACATTAATTAAAATAAAACATTAGTTCCTTGGCCCCGTGGCCACATTTCCAGTGCGGAACAGTCACACGTGGCTAGTGGGTCCAGAGCATTACCATCACTACAGAAAGCTCTCACACAGCTCTTCTGGATAGTGATATGTAAACTTACAGGTGACCAACTCCAAAAAACTGTTACCTTAGTGTCCTGAAGAAAATCTATTTCTAACCCTAATGGACAAAATTGCTTTTCCCAAAAAAATGAAGAGCAATGTTCTTCACACAACAAACACCTCATTCTTCAGGAGCCAGCCTGGTGTCTTGCTACAACTACTTCCTGGCTTAGGAGGCCTCAGCCCTCCACCTGAGCTGTCTGGATCATTGGAAACTTCAACTTGCATGTGTCAGGGTGTTCATTTTTCCTTTGGACTCTGTAAGTCACTGTTTCTCCATGGGCCTGGTATGTGTCTCCTAGAGTTGTGGTAAAAGAACCACATACATGGCAGCTTATACAACAGTTGATTGTCTCTTGGATCTGCAGCTCAGCAGCCCACAACTGAAATAACAGCAGGTGAGGCCTCCTTTGGGAGGGAGAATCTGCTCCAGGTGCTTTGCCAGTTTCAGGTGGCTGGTGCAATCGTCAGTGCCCTTTGGCTTGCAGATCTCTGTCTTCATGTTCTGCTGCTGCTATCAATTCTGTGGGTGCATCTGTGTCCAAACTTCCCCTTTTTATTAGGACACCAGTCACTCTGATCAGGGCTCACTCTAATGTAGTGTGTGACCTTATCTCAGCTGCATCTGCAACCACCCCATTTCCAAATAAGGTCACAGTGGGAATTCAGGGGAGATGGATTTCAATATGTGAACTGGGGGAGGGGGAACACTTTACCCCATGACAGACCTTCAGAGCCTCAAAGAAAAGCAGTCCTCCTGGCGTACCATCTGCCTTCCATTATTCTATTACTATGAAAAGATCTGTAAGAAATTACTGGCTACTCAGCTTTGTGGGAGCAGGTGGTGACCCCAGGCAAGCTTATACCATACCAGGCTATTTCCATTATACATTAAGTGAGCTCAAGCCTATTATACTAGATTTAACAAGGTTCAAAAACAAAAACCTGGACTTGGACAGATATGTGAAAGGAAAACTGTTGCAACCATCATAGGCACAAGGACAGTGCTGCTACCTTCCTCTGTGATCAGCTGCTGGAACTGCCTCACCAACAGGGATGTCTTCAAGGCAGGCATAACAAACGAGTGGGAAGGATCACTTTACCTGCCCTCAGCGAACAGGACAGCGGGCCACCAGCACAACGACCCAAACAGCGCTTTGATCACAGTGCACAGGTTCCAGTCTCACAATCCAAGAGTTATCCATAAACAGAGATGAACAGGCTTATGTACTACGCAGCCTGGTTGAATCCCAGCTTTGACTCCAGATGAAAGATGTTGAATGGGGCTAGGGAGATAGTTCAGTAGAATAAGCACTTGCCTGGCAAGTACAAGGGCCTGAGTTCAATCCCTGGTTCCACCAAAAAAAAAAGAAAGATGCCCACTAGTTGAGTCATCTTCTGATGCTTCAGTTTACCATCTATGAAATGGGGAGCTCCAGATCTAGTTCACATTGATGACCATCATTAGGATAATCAGCCTCAGTGATGCTCATGAGTCTGGGGTACAACACTGCCAACACCTCCCTTCTTTTTTCTCCTTTTGGATGAGGAAACTCAGGCTTAGAGCCTGGAGTGAGCTTTCTGATGGCAAAGCCATACTCCCAACCCCTTGAGAGTCTGTCAAAGGTGATCACCAGGTGACCAGCAGCAGGAACAGTAGGGTCTCTATAGATGCTGCTTCCTGTATGTCCTGCCTCCACCCCTTCTTACAATAGTCCATAATGCGCAACAGTCTACAGTGTGCTGGCACTGATCACTGCCAAAATCTCCACAAGGGCAGAAAACCACAAAGTCATTTAGAATAAACCAGAGCTGACAGGACACTTGCATGGTCTCATGTGCCATTCCCCAAAACCATCTCTGTGACCTATGTCCACCTTACTGCCCTCTCTCTCCCTACCCCCTGCCACTGTCTTCCCCCTATTCTCCCACTGGAGACAGAAATATGGGACATGATCATCTGGCCTTGACTTCTGCATGCTTTTTAAATTCACACATAGAGATGGCACTGTGGCATCATGGTTTTAACAGTTAAGAGCCAGCTTGTCCCTTGGAGTGGTTAAATAAAGACAGATACTAGCACAGTTTTCCACCCCATTATCCTATTTACAAAAATAGAACTCTCCTCTGTGTTTCAAATAGAGGCCTTAATTTCTACTGATGTCAGCTTCACCAGGTTGATTCCTAAGGCCTCAGTGAGCTAGCATGCAACAGTGGCCAAACTGTCATCTTCATCCTTCTCTTCATATATACTGGTATGTACTTATATGTAATGCTGTAAGTGTATACACCTAACCCACATGTACCTACAGGCACACATACACACACACTCCAAGTGAAAAGAGTAACAGGAAAATTGTATGCCAAACACGTAGACTACTGATTCCACAGGGCATGTGGGGGTGTAGTGTTACATCACATCTGACCAGTAGAAGCCTAAGTGTAAGTAGTTAGACCTTTTGATTATGTCACTGAAGTGTATTTTGATGTTATGCCTTGAACTTCCAATAAGGACTCTGAGAGAACTGAAGAATCCAGTGTTTCACCTGCTGTGGAGATGCTAAACATGCTGCTCACTGTACCACTCCCTGTTTCCTACAATAAAGCCTGTGTGGAAAATTCAACTGAAAAGAACTCTCAGAAAGTTTGCTTTTCTTAAGGATCTGGATGTCTTTCCTCTCTGACAGTGAGAACTACTGTGGTAACCACACTACCCTTCTGTCTTTGGTGCCACAAAGAGATAAGCAGCAGTGTGAGAGACTCAGCACCTGCATATCTGATTCTTCTGCCTCCTGACTTGAACTTACTTGTGTTATCCTTTTTTTGTGTGTGTGTGTTATCCTGATCCTGTTCCAAAGTTCGTTTCAGCATTGCATTGTTCATTATATCATAAGTATTTGTACTGTAAAACAAAGCAAAATTTGTAGGATAAGGTAAGGTATAAATAATTGAATAGAACTCAAATACCATAACAGTTACATTTAGAGAATGCTATAAGTAAACATCACACAATCAGAGTAAAACAAAAAAAGTAACACGCTGAGGCAGACACTCTAGATCTCCTCCACTCCTTTTGTGCATGTGCTAGGTGACTGCACCACAGCACTTGCAGAAGGCACTAGAAGGCAGAGCTCTCCAGACTATCCCTTGAAGCGTGGGTGCCAGGCCTAAAAGGTTAATCTCTGATAAACATGACATGCAAATACCTATTGGTCTCCCAAAAAAAAAAATGCAGAGAAAGGGAAAAAAGAAAGGAAGAATGAGAGGCAAGAAAGAAGAGGTGGAGGGGGGAAACAGGCCAGCCAGAACAGCCTAGTGCCCTGTTTGTATATGCTCAGGATTAGGAAAAATTCCTTCCATAATTAACTGCAACTGCTCTCAAGCTACCAGCAAGCTGGCCTTTCTAGGTGGCTTTCTTTTCTCTTAAAGAGACACCAGATACAGTGAGTATGACCCCCCCCACACACACACACACTGCAGAAATGCACCTCTGCTGAAATAGGAACTGGAATGTAAATTGGCTGCTGTGTCACCTGATTACTGCTGTGCAGCAGACACTGCATATCACCCGCCTGCATTTACCCTCTTGTTGCTGTCCAGAGGCCCCCTTTCCAGGTACTCCAAAATACTTGAAACATAACAAGTCACAGAGCCCTTCTCTACTCTCCAAATTAGTCAGGGCCCTGCACAATAAAGGGATGCTTGTTTCTCTTCTGCAGCCCCAATGCTAGACTTCACACACTTCCCCCAGCTGTGCCCTGTCCGTCTCTCTTGCACCCACCCATTCCTCATGTGACTTTCTCAGCCCCTCTCTAGTATCAAACCATGTCTATCTCCTTTCTGGGTTTTGAGTTTTTGTGGTTGTTCTTGATGATAGTTTCTGTATATAGTGTACAGGATCTTGCTTGGTAATCCATGCTGGCCTTGAATTCTCTATGTAGCCCAGACTGGTCTCTAACTCATGAGCTTCCTGCCTCAGCCTCTTAAGTGTTGGCACTGAAATTGTATGCCACTGGGCCCAACTCCCTCTCTTCTTTCCAACTGCTAAAAGCCCAAATCTCCCTACAGCACCACAGCTCTTTTGTGAGGGTTAGGCCCACCACCCCACCGCTCCTTCAGAACTGGTATCTGTCAGATTCTTTTTCTTTTGAGGAGATTCTCAAAGTCAACTCCTATAAAACAAACTTTACATGACCAGTATTATATTCAAGTGTCAGCAATGTTTTCTTGCAGAACAATAAAAGATGCCAAAACATAAGCTGCACTTGCCCTGCTATAAATTGAGGGGCTTTCTTTTGCTAAACTTTCTGGATTCAAAACTCTTCAACCTTCCACGTTAGACCAGTGCCACTGCTATGGCTGGACTTCTGCACATCAGACTTCATCACAGAGGGGAGAGGAGTAACTGACAAGGTGAAATTAAGCTCTTTCCCACCCCAGGAAACAGAGTCGGGCAGGTCTTGCAGGCCTCTGTAGTTGTGATCTGGGAGGCTCGGTCAAACCACTTAGCACAGACTTGACTTCGGGGAGTGCAATGACGCGATCAGAGAGCAGCAGGGCATCAAAACACCACTGGAGAAGTCTCAGATTGAAGCTGAGCAGTGGGCCCTAAGAACCTAGGCTCCAGAGGAATTCAATGGAGGGGCTGGCTGGCAACTGAACTAGAAATCAGGGAGGACGAGCACATCAGGCATGCTGTCCTTGCGAGCAGCCTGACTGCAAGAACAGCACCTAAAGCTGGGAGTGGAAGAGAAGGAGAAAATGGGAGCAGACAGCACCAAGATACCAAGATCCATGAGTAGATTCCAGACTTGTACAATCTAGGAAGAAGAGCCTGGCTCACGGTGTACATTTTTCCAACAAGATACAAAAAGAAAAAGCTTCATGCATTTAGTAGAAATGGTTGACCACCATAGGGAAAAATGTACAAATGAAGCCTACACTACGTAAATGTCTTTGAACACTTATGAACATGGCCACTTTGAGGGGGAACACTGGGTGTCTGCAGACACACGTGTACACTAACTGGCACCTGGCCCCCACTCTAACAGCACAGCATGGACCACTAATAAAGGTGAACCTGTCTCTTTAACACACGCATCGTGAGGTAGGAAGGTACTGGTGGAAAAGGCTTTAAAGCCAACTGCCCCATTTAGGGTGATATGACTGTTGGAAACCAAGACTGGCACCTTTCCTAGACTAAAGGTTACATAGACTACTGAAGAGCAGGAAGGCAGCAGCCCTGACTGTGGTGGGGCTTCCATCTGACCTCAGAGGCAGGCAGCACACAGGAGCCAGGCTAAAAACAAGGGCCTAGCTGCTCCTTGTTCCACTTCAGGAGAGTTCTGGTCACCTTGGTCCACTTTCACCTCAGAAACATCAGGTTTAGAGGTAGTTTGCTAAACAGAAATAAGGAGGCCAGGAGATGGCTCAGTAGAGTATCTGTGCTTTCCTGGCAAACGCAAGGGCCTGAGTTGAATCCCTGGTTCTGCCAAAAGACTGTCCATTAGGCTCTTGCCCTTTAATCTCAAAACCATTTTAAGAATGTAAATTATTTCACCTAAGACTTTCATTTAGCTTGACATGGTGGTGCACACCTTGTAAGCCCAGCACTCGGGAGGCTGAGGCAGGAAGATCACTAGTTCGAGTTCGAGGCAGCTTGGGCTACAAAGTGAGTTCAGGGCCAGCCTGAATTGCTCAGTGAAACCATGTCTCAAAAAGCCAAAAAAACCAAAAAACCTTCTACGTTGTGGCAAGAACACACAAATGAGAGATGTTCAAATGTCATCTAACTCTGGGTCAGGGAAAAACCCAACTCAAGCTGTGGATAGTGGATATCCTGTGCTAGTGGATAGTAGAATTGTGTATACTTTTGAAAGGCTGAAAGGAAAAGCGCTACAACTACCCATTTTCCCATATCAGGATTGAAACCATCAATGGGGAAAGGGCGAGGAGATAGCTCAGTAGAATAAGTACTTGCTGGCAAGCTCAAGAGCCTGAATTTAATCCCCAGTTCTGAAAAAAAAAAATAAAAAAGAAAGAAAGAAAAGAGAAAGAAACCATTAATAGGAAAAGAAGCCTATAAATAGAATAGAGCCAAGAAAGTTGGTTACACCAGGAGCCAGACTGGAATAAAGATACATGTACACATACGCTCGCACACGTGTGGTGCATGTGTGAGTGACAGAAAGCAGTATGGTAACCATATTTGTAGTTACTCCTCTCTTACAAAAGGTCATTTATAAGGCTAAAGGGCTGGGGATATAGCTCAGCAGCACAGCACCTGCCTGGCATGTGTCAGATCGTGAGTGCAGTTCCTGGTACAAAAAGTAAATAAATAATAAATAGGCTAAAGATATAGCTCAGTGATACAGTATTTGCCTAGCATGCAAGAAGCCCTGGATTCCATCCCCAGCAAAGGAAAAAAAAGTCACCTACATTTAAAAAAAAATTAAATCAGAAATAATTATTGTTTTGTGAAACCAGTAAAAAAAAGTGCCAAGGGTCAGGATAACTTTTTCTTGACATAAACCATAGAGGACTTGCAAAGAAACTTTCCTTGCTACTAAGAAGCCTCTGAGGAGACTTCAAGGGATAGAAGGACAACGACAGTCCCCCAAATAGAAAGATGCCCAGCACTCTTACTGCATCGAGGAATGAACAGAGAAGATCAGAGTTCTTGAGGGTCCTACAACAAATCTACTGCTCTTTAGCTATGACAGGGGTGCATAGGACCATTACAACCTAGGCACAGAGATCTCCAAACTGCAGAAATTCTGACAGATATCTGGCTCACAGGATAGAAAACCTTACTCCCATTGCAGAGGACACATAGTCTGATCAGGTTAGCTCAGTCAGGGTGGAACCTGCTCCCCTCATTGACAAATGACTTATGTAGTAGTCTTGCTAAGATATGAGCAGAAGCCTTCAGGAAGCTTCCAGGGAAATTTTTCTTGCTCTTAAAGAGAGCCATCTAGTAAGAGCTTATCCCTTTTTCCCATCAACACTGGAGTTTAGATAAGCTGCAGGCATATTCTCAACACACCTTGGATGCTGAGAAAGAAATACAGAGAACCATAGTTCTTTATAACTACCTGTCTCAGTACCTCTCATTGCTGGGACAAACACCCAACACCCAAAATGAAGGAAAGAAAAGGTTTATTTAGCTCATGGTTGCTGGAGACTTCAGTCCATACTTGGCTGGCTCTAAGGCAGATTGGCACATGGCAGAGGGCAGCAATTCATGGCAATGGCAAGAAGCAGAGAGCAAAATGGAGGAGTAGCAGCAACAATGGCTACAGAGAAAAAGTCTGTCTCCCTTATATTGCATTCAGGCTATCCACCCCAGGCTGTATACAGTACTCACACATATAATCCCAGCAGCACTTCCATCTATAGTCCCAGCAGCACTCACATCCATAATCCCAGTGGAGCATGAGTTAATCACAAACTCTAGAAGTACCCACCCCATGACAGCATGAGACTTTTGGGTGACAAATAGACACAAACCATAACACCAGCCTAGGAGCTGCCAATCTCAGAACTTCTTGTCAATACAATGATGAGTTTTCCTTTCTGTTAAAGCACTTTGAATTTGGTTTTCTTTCTTGCAACTAAAAAGATTTCTGATTGGGACCAAAAATAGTGACCAGTCAAAAAAAAGAAAAACAATTAGTTTTTTGGCACTTTACGCTCTCTCCTGAGCCAACAAAGAGAAGCAACTATTCTCTATGTTGTTCCTTCTTCCCCTTAGTATCAGACTTCAAAGTTCTCTTCCAACAAATGGTAAACAGGCCCACCAGTCACTTATTCATCCAAAGGTGTGTGTGTGTGTGTGTGTGTGTGTGTGTGTGTTGCAATGGCATTGAACCCAGGACCTTGTGCATGCTATGAACACACTCTACTACTGAGCTATACTACACCTTCAGCCCTTTATTTTTAGTTTGACACAACGTCTAAATTGCCTATACCAGCCTAAACTCATGATTCTCCTGCCTCAGCCTCCTAAGTAGGTGAGAGTACAGGCAAGTACCAACAAGCATGGCAAGGTACTCATCCTGAATACCTCCAGGATCGAAGGAGAAATCATTCTTCGTTTCCTAGGGCTGCCCACTGTGGAGTGATTTCAGCAAGGTGTTCGCTCTCCTTTCTAGTATGATGTGGTCTGCTTCCGGTAGCTTTCAAATCCTTGGATTAAGACTGGGAATGGTGGTGGATGTCTGTAACCTCAGTGCTGGGGAGGCTGAAAACTGGAGGATCACTGAGTCTGAGTTGTGCAGTGAGACCCCATACCAAATGCATTTAAAAAAATCCTTGGTTTAAAAGCTGGACGCAGGGCTGACTTTTTTTATCCACCTGCCCTTGAGGTATAGTTCCTATCTCATTCAGCTCAGTTCTCAATTCCTGTCAGATAAGCATTTTTTGACAGAAAGTACATGCTCTTTTTAACTATATTCTACATTCTTTCAGTGCAGATACTTTAGGGAAATCACCTGTCTCATTTAACCAATGAATGAATGATCAGTCAATTAGTCAAATGTTTTTTTCTCTCTCCTCTCTTCCCTTCTATACAAATATGCATAATGCAATAAGTGTAACAATCATGTTTATAGTCACGTATTTTGAAACAAAACTGGGGTGATATTATAATAATCCAATATTCTCTAAGTCCTTGGACACTGTCCAAAAATCTCTGCAAACCCCTACACACACATACACACACACACACACACACACACACAGGATTTGACCTAATTAAAATATCTTTCTTGGGACTGGGGAGAGAGCTCAGTAGAATAAGTACTTCCCTGGCAAGTGCAAGGGCCTGAGTTCAATCCCTGGTTCCAAAAAAAATTTTTTTCTTGAAACACTGACATTTTAAAAAAAAGATTTCTTCAATATTATTTTTTCTGACACTATTTCTCTTCTTCTGTAAAATATGTTTCAAGCCAGGAATTGAGCTGAGTGGTGCCTGCCTGGCAAGTATGAGGTTCTGGGTTCAATTCCCAGTACCCTTCCCCACCACAAAAAAGCAAAAATATGTTTTGATTATGTGCACTTCTTTTACAAACCTTTTTATTAGACTCTGTCTGTTTATTTTTTTGGCAGAACCAGGAATTGAACTCAGACCCTTGTTCTTGCCAGGGAAGTGCTTATTCTACTGAGCCATCTATCTCCCTGGCACCTAGACTCTCTCTCTTTAGAGCAGTTTTACCTTTGAACAAAACCAAGTGGGTCTGGTGATTTCCTACACACTCCCTACCTCTTCCCCACAAGCATGTAAGAACTATACTCTCTCATACACTCTTTGAGATCACTTTTTTCTACTCTTATCTATGAACTGGGTCTGCACAAGAACCTTACAAAAGAAGGTTTTTTGTTTTTGTTTTCATTTATGTATTTGGTACATGGTCTCACTACACAGCTCAGACTCCGTGATCCTATTTTCAGCCTCCCCAGTGCTGGGATTACAAGCATGAACCACCACACCCCAGACAGGGTCAAAGCTCAGTGTACCCCCCGGGCAGGGCTGGCATGGGACAGGAGATCAAACCCTGGTTCTTGAGCTTGCCAAAGCAGATGCTTGGTCTGCTGAGCTATCTCACCAGCCCCTTTGGTGGGGAGTGTTTGTTTTGAGACAGGGTCTCACTGGCTTTGAACTTATGGAGATCCTCCTGCCTCAGCCTCCTGAATGCTGGGATTATAGGCATCTACCATGCCTGGCCAAAATAAGTTTTGGAACACAGCACTTGGTAAATCTAAGGCTTCTTAAATATATATAAGCTGGTCAATGCCATTTAAAACTTACTAGGCCAGCGGCCAGGGAGATGACTCAGTGGGATAAGTGCTTCTTTGACAAGTGCAAGGGCCTGAGTTCAATCTCCAGTTCTGCCAAAAATAAAAATTAAATTAAATTAAAAAAAAAAAAAAAAAGCTTACTAGGCCAGTAAGATAGCTTAGTGGATTAAACACCTGCTTTGGCAAACACCAGGTTCAATCCCTGGTCCCACATACTGTCCTGGCCCCACACCCAGGGCACACTGAGCCGGTGAGCAAGTCTGGGTGTGGTGGTGCATGCTTGTAATCCCAGTGCTAGGGAGGCTAAAAACAAGAGGATCACTATGAGTCCAAGCTACATAGTGAGACCCTGTACAAAATACATAAAAATAAAAACAAACAAACAAAAACCTTATTCCCAGCCCCAGAACAAAAAATTACCTAATTTCTTTTTTTTTTTTTTTTTTGTCTTTTTGAGACAGGGTCTCACTATGCAGTTCAGGCTGGCCTTAAGCTCACTTTGTAGCTCAGGCTGGTCTCGAACTCACAACAATCCTCCTGCCTCAGCCTCCCAAGTGCTGGGATTACAGGCATGCGCCACCATGCCTGGCTACCTAATTTCTTATCATCTATCTTTTATATGGTATCGAGTAATCGCAAAATTAATGGAATTTAGGGTTAAAAATTATCCTCCTAAAAAAGATAATGAACTCTTAGACACATGTACCACAACTCTGAGTTCTTTTATTCTAAGAAAAAGTAATGTTGACTATCACATACCACATAGCATAGAAATTGCTTTTACCAGGCTGTTGCAGATAACATATGACTTTCCCAGGGGGAATGGGAACAAACCCCACATTCTAATTATGTTTTGCTTAGGGAAAAACAAAATACTAATTTATATTTGGTAAAATACATTTTAATTTTTTTTTTTTTTTTTTTTTTTTTTTTGGTGGAACCAGGGATTGAACTCAGGCCTTTGTGCCTGCCAGGGAAGTGCTTATTCCACTGAGCCATCTCCCTGGCCCCATTTTAATTTTTTAAAAAATAGATGTGTCCTAGAAACAAAATAAATCCAATCATTAGTTCAATGAAAAGTTATTGAATATCAAATATTTGCCAAGCCTATTGTAAGCACTGGAGACTTAGAATTTTTTATTTTGTATTTTAGGGAAGGGTCTACAGAGTGTTCAGGGTCTCACTACTAGATTGAACTCTAGTGATCTGCCTCCCAAGACCTGGGATTACAGGCGTGCACCACCAAGCCCAGTCTCAACTGCTATCTCAACAAGCCCCTGGAGTGGGGCCAGCACAGCAGGCCTGGGGATTGAACCCCAGCCCCTGCGCACACTTTTGCAGGCACTTTAATCTGTTGAGCTATTTGGCTGGTCCTGAAACTTAGAATGGAAAGTTCACTCTCTTTGTGAAATCCCACTAATGTAGATGTCAAGTAAGAACCACGACACACAGAAACAGACAAATGAAAGCCCCATCTGGTGGGATGCCACTCCACACTCACAAGGATGGCTAGCCTTAGGCAGAGCCATGCTATGTAATGGGTGAACTCTGAAGATATTATGCTACACGAAAGAAACCAGCTGCAAAGGATCATACAATGTATGTCCACTTATAGAAAATGTCTGGAACAGAAATTAGACTATAGGCTCCTGGGCAAGGACAGGGGATGGCAATGGGAAATGACTATGGGAACAGGGTTTCTTTTTGAGGTGACAAAGATGTAAAATTACATAGTAGTGGTAATTATACAACACTAGGCATAAAATCCACCTTAAATAAGTGAATTATGTGAATATTTCAATAAAATTGTCAAAAACACACATGGAAAGTTAGCAGTTTTACAGGCTTCTTATATGCAAAAAACCAGTTCACAGCAGAAGGTACTTTAATAATTAACTTGAGAGGCACATAACCTATAGGCAGAAAAGTTTTAAGACACTGGAGAGAGAGAGAGAGAGAGAGAGAGAGAGAGAGAGAGATACAGATAGAGACAGACAGACAGAGACAGAGAGAGAAAATGGGAAGAAAAGGTGATCTTAAGACTCAACTTCATAGAGATGCTAATTTTTTCTAAGTAATTTATAAATTATGATCCATGGAAATAACAACAGATTGTTTTTCTTTTCTTTTTTAATCAAGACATATTGAGTCGAGAGTTCATGTGGAAAAACAAACATGGAGAAGATCCAGGAAAACTGAAGAGAAAAAGCAATGTGGGACAACTAGTCCTTTCAGATAGTGAAAGGTTATATAAACTTCAATAATTAACAATATCGGGCCGGGGAGATGGCTCAGTGGAATAAGGGTTTCCCCGGCAAGCTCAAGGGCCTGAGCTCAATCCCCGGTTTTGAAAAAAAAAAAATCAACCTGTGGAAAAATATGCAGCCCATAAAGAGCCCTCTCAAATCTACAGGAATTTAGTATATGATAAAGTACATATTATAATACTGTGAGGGGAAAAATAGAAAATTTTAAAAAGTGATGTTGGGACAACTACACATTGGAAAAAATACAGTTATATTCAAACCTCAGAATATTTATTATGTTCAATAAATATTCAACCTTAAGAGAAATGCTATTTCTCACTTATCAGCAAAAATTAAGTTTTACAATAGACTATATATACAATGTCCTATGTATTTTTTACTTATATTACTGAAATATGGTAAAAACCAACAGGAAGAACTTACCATTATCTTTTTAACTATTTACCAATCCAATTATTTAAGTACAGGATGACCAAACATTGCATATTTTTGTTAATTTTTTTGGGGGGTATTTTTTTTGGGGGGGGGTTATTTGAAATCAAACTCAGGATCTTGTGCTTGCCAAGCAGCCACTTGTGCCACTAAGCTATGTCCTCAGCCCATATTTTTGTTAATTTTTGTAAGATAACAGGGTATACAAAGATAGCATAAAATATCACATGTATTCAATGTAAGAATCAAATTGAAATGATACCTAACATGGGGTGGTGACTCATGCCTGTAATCCCAGAACTCAGAAGTATCTCTGTGAGTTTGAGACCAGTCTTTGCTACAACATGAGTTCAAGGCCAACCTTAACTGCATAGAAAAACCCTGTGTTGAAAAGACAAAAAAAAAAAAAAAAAAAAAAAAGACATCTGCCTGAGCAACACTTGGGATAGTACACATAGGCACTGCCCATGTGATACTGAGTAATCTGTTAAGTGGTTAAAATGACAGATGTATTTACCTTGTGACCATACAATTCCATTTTTAGGATTCCTAGTATGAGGTGACTTGAATGTAAGGTTATCTATTATACTGACTTTTTTTTTCTTTTTTGCAGAACCAGGGATTGAACTCAGGCCCTTGCACTTGCCAGGCAAGCACTTATTCTACTGAGCCATCTCCCCAGCCCCAAGGTTATCTATTATAGACATTCTGTAAATAGCACAGGGTGGGATACAATCCAAGATTGTGGTGCTGTTCCATCAATCATGGTACTCAATGAAATGAAACACTGTAGCCATAAAAAAGAGTGAAGACAATCTCGAAGGACTAAAAGAGTGGACAATCTTGAAAGAGGGAATTCCAGAACTCACTATTAAGAAGAAAAGGTACAGCACAACACAATATATATAGTATGTTACCTTTTTTCTGAAGAGAACACACACACACACACACACACACACACACACACACACACATGAAACACTTGAATGTGTAACTGAAACAAAAAACTTATTAATAAAAATGGTTATATACAAGGGAGCAAAGTGAAGAAAGCAAACCTCTTTTAAAATTTAAACATCATTTTAACTTTCCAACACAAAGAAATGTAGAGAGGGCCAGCAAGACAGCTCAGCAGACTAAGAGCCTGTGTAGCACAAGCCCAGAGAACAGGTTTGATCCTTGGCACCACATGCCACACCAGCCTCACCCCCAGGCTCACTGGGCTGGCAACTGAGACCAGATGTGGTGGCTCTTGCCTGTAATGTTAGTGCTGGGAAGGCTGAAAACCGGAGGATCACTACAAGTCTAAGCTGTGTAGTGAGACCCTGTACTAAATACATTTTAAAGAAGAGAGAGATGCAGGACAAATAATTTAACAAAATTCTCAAGCCCATCATATAGGTTTAACATCCAAATAGATTTGACCATTCGATCACATAAATGTATTATCTGTCTTTGAAAAGGTCAATTAGAAAACTTAAACTGAAAAGAAATTTAATGTGAGCTTAACCATAAATCAAACAGGTGACACTATCATTTTGAGAAGAATTTTTGTGTCTCTTTTTTGAGACAGGGTCTGTGTAGTCCAAGCTAGCTTTCAAATCATTATAGAGTACAAACTGGCCTTGAACTTGTGGCACTCCTCCTCTCTTCCTAAGTGCTGGGATTATAGGTGAATGCTAGAATTATAGGTACGATATATATATATACCATACCTAGCAAGTTTTTGTTGTTGACACAGGGTCTCACTATGTAGTTCAAGCTGGCCTTGAACTCACTATGTAGTACAGATTGGCCTCAGACATGTGGCCACCCTCCTGCCTTGGCCTCCTAGTGCTGAGATTATAGGCAAATGCCACCAGGCCCAGCTAAATAAATTTATTTCTGGGCATTTAGAACACAGTATTTTAAATGCATATCATTAGTGGGATATGTTCTAAGCTTTTCTCTGTACATCTACATTTTTATATTTATAGGTTAAAGAAGAAATATTTTCCACATAACAAAAAGGAACTACAGGGGCCGAGGAGATGGCTCAGAGGAATAAGTGCTTCCCTGGCAAGTGCAAGGGCCTGAGTTCAATCCCAGGTTCTGCCAAAAAAAAAAAAAAGGAACTACAATGATAAAACTGTGAAAGTACAGGGATGTTTAAACTGAACCTGTCAACTAAACTTACAGTTGTCAGATGTCTATCTTCTCACTGGCTCCTGAAAGGCCCTGAAACAAGCTGTGTCTGTGGCCACATGCCCAGCTTGCTGACTTGTCCAAGGCCACCCAGCAGTGCCAGAGGAGCTAAGAGCTTTTGGAGCCATGGAGCAGGAAAGCTTTCTGAGACATTGGGAGCCCTGGCAACAGGTCCCTGGGCTGGCTGCAGGGTCCCACTGTCTGAAGCTGTCATCAAAGGTTAATGATCAAAGCATATCAAACTAATAAAAATCCTTAAATGTAAGGATAAAGAAGAAAATGACAACTTCACTACCTGAGAAAGGTTATTAAACAACTCCTTACATTGAAAATTAATAATAATTTATTAAAAGGAAAGTTTTACTACAGATTCTGCCTTTCAGCTAGAACTACATGTCAGGGTAATTGAAAGCACCAGTTGACAGGGGAATAAAAGACTCAGGAACAGTTTCCAAAACCTAGAGAAAGCTTGAGATTAGATAAGGATGATCACTTAGTGCCAAATGCTCCAAGTGCCGAAGTTACACCACACTCAGTTCCAGAAAGGTCACTGTCCCATCCCCCGAGGGGATGTTACAGCACTATGGCGCAATGCATCACAAACTTGGGTCTTTCAAGTACACTTCTGTAAAGTACAGAGTCCGCTCAAGCGTATTCCTGCCACAAACAAGGCTTGTCCAGCAAGCCTTTACATACAGGAAAGTAGGGGACTGAGATAAAGATATAAGCTTAACCCTACTCTAAGGAAGCCACCCCCCATCCTGCACGTTCTACCTGCACCAGGTCCATTTCTTCAATAAGACTGTGGTGGATTAAGAGATTAACAACCACGCATGGTCATGGTCCTCAGCAAGACAACAGCTTCAAAGGACATTGGAGGGCCCATAATTTCTTAATGTGAACCAAGTACTAAATCAGATGAACATCAGTGAAATACAAGATTAGAAACTGTCAATTAAAAAATTACTAAACAGTACTGTATAATTTTGTTTAAAAGTGCATGTATATGCAGAAAGAAAGGCCTGAAAGTGATAACTGGTAATATCTAGAGAAAGAAAAAGTATGAGGGAATACATGGGGGGAAGAATGTGATAGCCTTTAGTTTCTAATGTACCAATGGCATTTCTATAATAAATACTTCCAGAAAAAGTTAAATAATGCCTTAAAATTCTCAGTACATTACAGAAGTCCCTCTAAGAAATAATGTCTCATCTTCCTAAAATATGCCAATGGCCTGTCTCTCTATGACACACAGAATTCTTGGAATGACTTAGAACAAACTCCAAGCTTAAACATAGTTGCTTAGAACATTCTCTGAGCAGTCAAAACTACACCACACAAATAAAACTACCATAAGCAAAAGGTTAAAGAGGGTAGGTGAATGACCTAAGAAAGCGCATGAGAACAAAGTCAGATTTGAAAGCATGCTGAGCCAGGCATGGTGGGCAGAACTGTGATCAGCACTGGGGAGGCTCAGTTCAAGTCCAGCCTGAACCACATAAGGAGACTTAGTCTCAAAAATCCAAAGCAGGGCCAGCGATAGCTCAGTGGACTAAGAACCTGCTTACACAAGTGCAGAGCCCCGGATTTGATCCCCAGCACCACATGCCACACTGGTCCTGCCCTAGGCACGCTGAGCTGGCTACCAAGTTTGGGTGTGGTGGTGGATGCCTGCAATCCCAGTGCTGGGGAGGATCACTACAAATCACCCTGAGCTGCACGGTGAGACCCTGTACCAAATATACAACACACACACACACACACACACACACACACACACACAC
>PVKA01041229.1:0-18221 GCA_004027165.1 Ctenomys sociabilis | reverse complement strand
GGGGGGGGGGCAGGATAGTGCTTACTCAGGCTCCCATGACTGTGAGGGAGGTGGACCCTGGCTTGCCTGGTCCCCATAGTTGTCTATGGGCGACAAGCCTTCCTTCTTTGATGGTGAGAGAGGCAGAGTATAGTTCTGTAAAGGTTCCAAAATGATCTTTAAGTTAAATCTTATCTTGTCCACAAGAAGCCATTGCAGCAATTCTTTGGGTGGGCAGTATAAGGCCTTGAGCTGAGGTAGTAAGTGAGAGTCAGTTACTAGAGGACATCACAGAAGAAATGGTTTATATGGAAGTTGGTGGGGTGAACAGAACCAGAGTTTATATTTATGAGATGTTTTGTTTTTGTGCTTCAGAATGCCTGAAGCAAACTGAGTCAAATATTTAGTTCTTGTGCTCTTAGAGGACATCATGGTTTAGAGTAATGTTAAATGTAAAAGTCTTTGGGGTGCTACTGGGGAGCCCCTTCTAGAAAGGTATAAAGTTTCCAGTGAAAATATTTTTATGTCCTTTGTTATTGGTCCTGTGATATGCTCACTTTTCAGTTGTGGTGGTCCCAGGAGCATGATGTTGTTGTAGGTGTCAGAAGCCCAAATTTTTGCCTCAAAAACAGGAATCTAGATGGGATCATTCCTGGACCATGTTGAGGCAGGAGTGGATATTCCCTTAGTGGAGGAGGTGAAAGTAGAATCACAAACCCAGAAATCTTGAGCCATTTTTGGTTAGAAGTAGATTATTAGGGAATAGGCTGGGTTCACCCTCTCATTGAGCTAGGGATAGCTCCACCAGATTGTCTGTGCCTAGGGTGAATGGACTGGAGAAGAGGAAAGTGGCATTTTGCAGCTGTGGACAGAATTCACACAGCAGGGCATTTAGGAGCCTGGTCAACAGGAGGAAGAAGATGGTGTGAAGGCACTCTCTGCCAAGGTATCACTCAGGTGGAAACATGGGTTGTGTTGGAATCAATGTGTTTTCCTGAAGATACTTCGTGAGACTACAGAAGGCAAAGAGTATCAGTCCCACCATCTCAGTTACTCTTCTTTTGTTGTAACAAATACCTGACACTCAAAATGAAGGAAGGAAAAGTTTACTTGGCTCACAGTTACTGGATGTTTCAGTCCATACCAAGGCAGACTAACACATGACAGAGGGCAGAAGTTCATGGTATTGAAAGTCAGTAAAATAGCAAGAAGAAGCCAGGGAGATCACGTGGCAGAATAAGCACTTGCCTGGCAAGCACAGAGTCCTGAGTTCAATCCCCAGTATTGCAAAAAAAAATACATTAAATTAAATTTAAATAAAACAGCAAGAGCAAAAGGGAGGACTAACAGCAAGAATGGCAACAGAAAGCAATGCTGTCTCCCTCATGTACTATTCAGGCTATCTGCCCCAAGCTCGGTATAGTACTCGCACAGATAATCCCAGCAGCATTAGCCACAACCCAGTGGAACATGAGTTAATCACACTCAAGAAGTCTGCTCCATGATTGCACAAAGCTTTAGGGGGGACAACTGAAGATAAATCATAGCACCCACACACAAACATAGTATGACTTATAGGAGGAACATTTTTGTAGTGTTTTAGTTAGTGAGGGCTGCTGAAGGTAGACTGGAAGGGAATATGAGAGCTGAAGGTATGGATGTCAGTAGGAAGAGGACATGGTAATACATAGGGTAATATAGGCATTTAGTCAAAGAATGAGCATTGTGGATAAAGGTGGGCATTTTCCAGGAAGAAGTCATAGAAGTTTACTTGAAAATCTAGATATTCAATCCAAGAGAGAAATGTCTGTAAGGTGCTGGATTAGGTGATGTTGTGGCAGATTTCTTACAAAAAGAGAGAGAGAGAACCTTGGCACAAATAAAGGATTTTCCTTTGAGCATTTTGGAAGGATATGGGCTAGTGGCATTAGGAGGTATTGAGAAAGACAAGAGAGAGAAGTTAGGTGACAGGCCAAGGTATTCAGCCAAGAAGAAAGCTAGGGAAAGGGAAAGAAGATGGATTCAAAGAGTGAGAGACAGACAGATGCAAGAGAGAGAGAGAGAGAGAGAGAGAGAGAGAGAGAGAGAGAGAGAGAGATTATTAGGATAATGAAGTAACTGGCCCAAGAGAGAACTGAATCCAGATGATTTTGGTTATGGATCTGAGGGTGAAGGAAAAGGAGCCATTCTGCACAGGGAAGAAAATATTTGATTAGTGGAGCCTGAGGGAAGAGGGCATGGTTCTGCCTTAGGAACTGAGGAATGACCAGATCAAGCAGAGCATCTACTAATTAGGCATAGCAGAGAAACACAGAAAAGGAGGAGTGAATGTTTAATTTTCTTTTAGCAGATGGGCAGCAAGATCTTGGCTGAGATCCCACAGAATGCTATGGAAGTGCACTTTCAGGTGAGAGTTATGAAACCAATAGGGTGGGTCCTGTGCCTTCATTGTCTATGTGGGGACCTATTCATTTGAATTTTAAAGCTGAGAGTGCAACATTTTCTTTCTTTTTTTAATGAAAACTGAAGTGCTGGTAGAATCTTCTTCATATGGTTGCGTGTTAGAAGTAACACTAGATTTTCTGTCTTTCAGATCTGTAGCTTGACAATTTGACTATATCTAGTAAGCTAAATAACTAATTTCAAGACAACATCATGCAATACAACAACCATTACTGAATTCCTATTACTTAGATCGGACTCCTAGTGATCAGCCTGTATACAGCCTTCCAAAAGCTGGGATTACAGGCACGTGTCATCATACCCAGTCTCAATTGCGGTCTCAGCCTATTCCCTGGGCAGGGCTGGCATGGCAGGTCCAGGGATCAAACCCCTGGCCCCTGTGCCTGCTTTCAGGCAATTTAATCCACTGAGTTATTTGGCAGGCCCAATGCTGTTTTTTTTTCCTATCACTATTTTGTATTCTTTTTTGTTTTGTTTGTTTGTTTTTTTAGATGTATTTAGGACAGGGTCTTCCCGGTGTACACGATCTCACTACATAGATAGGACTCATAGTGATCCTCTTTCTTTCAGCCCCACCAAAGCGCTGGAATTACAGCCAGGAGCCACTAAGCCCAGTCTCAGTTGCAGTCTCGGTGTGGCCTGCCGGTGCGACCAGCATGACATACTGGAAATGGAAGCCAGACCACTGCACTCTGCCTAAGCAGGTCCTTCAGTCCGCTGAGCTATCAGGCTGGCCCAATATTTTGTATTCTTTGAAAAATAAATAAAAAATAGAAAAAGTAAGAGAAGTGGGGCCAGTAGACAGTGTGGTACTTTGAGCCTATTCTGAAAGGCTTGGAGACTTCTATGGTTATTGGAACTGTAAAAACAGGCCCATTATCTGATTGGATGAGGTGGGAAGACAAAAACTGGATGATATTTGACTGGAGACAGTACACAACTGCCTCGGCCTTTTCAGAGGTTGTGGGGAATGCCTCAACATATTCTGTAAAGATCTCCAGCTTGATTAGTACACAGTTGAATTTTTTAACCCGTGGAATACCTGTGAATTTTTCAGCTGCGGACAGGGGTAAGTGCATTGGCTTTGTGAGTTCATGAGAGGGGTAGTAGAGGAACCCTTGAGGGGAGTTGGGGTAGCAGACTGAACACAGTGCAGTGATCTGTGTACACGTGGCCTCCAAGAAGGGAGACGAAATGAAAAGCTGCAGTAGGTGGCTGAGAGGTTTGTAGCCTGTGTGCAAGGTATGCAGGGAGCAGAGAATCTTGTGTACCTGGGCGATGGAAAGTAGATACGCTCCTTGGTCAAGGACCATCCCTTTTGATATGGGGAGTGTCAGGCACTGCACGTCTCCTGCGGAATCTGAGAGGGTGATGCAGGTCAGGGAGAGATGTTGCCCCAAAGGGACAGGTGTAATAGTACAGGAGTCAACAGCTTTCATGGTTATCTGCTGTGTGAAAGAGTCTGAATGTGCTGAGAAGTCTGTGAGGTTTTTCTCTCGTTTTTTTCTATGTTATTTTATTACCTTTACATTTTAAAGAATGAAAATTGCAAAACAACAGAAATGATACAAAATTTCTTTAAACAAAATAATAGGAATTAGACAGTGGTTGTTGTGCTGTGTAATGTTACCTTCAGATATGTTTTTTAGGTCACCAGATATAGACTTGCAAAAATTGGTTGAAAAAAATGAGTTATAAGAAAGTAAAATGAATAAAGAAAACAAAAGAAAAAAGAAAAAATTTAAGCATTAACCACTCACTTCAATAGACAAACAGAAATCAAGAATACAATGATCTCAATAATCCTAAATATATACATAAATAAGTTTTTTTCTGTCATTCTTTTTTAAAAATGTATTTATTTATTTATTTGTTTATTTATTTATTTATTTTGCAGAACCAGGGATTGAACTCAGGCCCTTGAGCTTGCCAGGGAAGCACTTATTCCACTGAGCCATCTGCCTGGCCCCTTTTTTCTGTCTTTCTTGCATCCTTTTTCCTCATTCCAGTTTGTCTTCCTGTTGCACAGATTCTTTTGTGTGTGTTTCACAGTATCCATTATACCTTTTATATTTTATAACTCTTTCAGATTCTCATACTAGCAAGCCAATATAATGTTTGCATATGTAGGTCTGTTTTATTTCACTTAACAATACAGTCTCTAGTAGAACCTATTTACCTGTAATAGCCTCAAATTTATCTTTTTTTATACATGGGTAATACTTGATTGTACAAAAATATCACATCTTTGTATGATTGCTCAATTGATGGGTACTTGGGTTGTTTCCATGATTTAACTACAACAAGTTGCACTGCTACAATCATGAGTGCACATATATCACTGTAGTATGGTGTTTTCAGGTCATTTGGGAATATACTTAGAAGGGGAGTAGCTGGTTTTAAAGAGACCTCAAATTCTAGCTTTCTGAGGAATATACAGCCTGATTTCCATAGTGGTTGTACCATTTTTCCCATCCCACATTTGTTATTTGTTGACATCTTGATGATAGCCATTCTCTCTGGTGCATGATAGAATCTGAGCAATTTTTAAATTTGCATTTGTTTTTTTAAAAAGAAGAATACAAAATAGTGATGAAAAAAAGAAAAGTTGCAAGGTTGAACTAAACAAAGTAATAAGGATTCAACAATGCTGGCTGTATTGCATGATGCCATCTTAAAATTAATTGTTCAGATTACCAGATATAAACATGCAAAATTCATTTAAAGAAAATAGAACAATAACAAAGAAGTTTACAAAATTAAAAAGAGAGAAATAAAGAGTAAAAATAAAGAAATTAAAGGGCCAGGGAGGTGGCTCAGTGGAATAACCGCTTCCCTGGCAAGCACAAGGACCTGAGTTCAATCCCCGGTTCCAGAAAAAGCAAGCAAACAACAACAACAACAACAACAACAAACATTATCCGCTCCTTTCAAAAGACCAGCAGAAAACTATACAGTTGTCCAAACTATTTTGTGTGCATATCCTTTCATTTTTTCATTTGTCCTTTTCTTCATCCAGGTTATCCATCCAATGAGCTATTTCGTTCTCTTTCATAGTATGTGTTGAATCTTTAGGATTTTCATTTCTCTCTCAGTCTCTCACACCAGTGAGAGAATATGATGTTTGCTCATCTGATTTGTTTCACTTACCAATGAAGTCTCTAACTCTATCCATTTATCTACAAAAGCCTTGAGTTTATTTTTTTCTATAGCTGAGCAACACTCCATTATGTAAAAATACCATATGTTTTTGATCCATTCCTCAGTTAATGGGTATTTGAATTGTTTCCAAGATTGTGCTTCTGTGAACATGGGTGCACATATACCATTGTGGTAAGATGATTTCAGTTCTTTTTGAAAAATACCTAGGAGAATAGCTGGATTGAATGGCACCTCCAAGTCTCATTTTCTGAGGAATCTCCTTATTGATTTCCATAATGGTTCTACCATCCTGCACTCCATCCAACAGTACAGAATTGCTTCTTTCTTCCCACAGTCTCTCAAGCATCTGTTAAAGGTTGACTTCTTGATGACAGCCAGTGTTCCTCATCAAAAATGGTATCTCAGCATCGTTTTAGTTTGCATCTCTTGAGGCTGTACTCGTAAGTGAAATAAACCAGACCCACATGTGTAAACATTGTATTATCTCCCTAGTGTATGACCTCAAAAGAAGAAATAAAAACAGAAATGTATAGCAGACACAGTTAAATGGAAAGAAACAGAATTTAAGGATTAAACTATGAAGAGAGAGAAAGAAAAAAAGTTAGGAAATAAGGTAGAGGCAAAATTATATATATATATATATATGATGGATAAGGTAATTGCCCTAAGAATGTTCATCAGATTTTTGAAAATAGCAGTTAGTGGGTAGAATTCTCACCCTGACTAACTCTGCTCATATCTGTGCAATAAGCAACTACACGGAGGACAACAATGTGTAATACTAAAATCATGCTTGGAATACCTGTCATCCTGGTCTTCTAAATGTGCACCATTTTGAATGTCATATCAATTAATACTATACTCTCTTTAAAGGATTGAAAACAGTACTCCATGTGAAATGAGCCCAGAAATAAAGCAGAGTTAACTATTCTGGTTGCTGACAGTGTGAACTTCAAGTGATTAAAAGAGATAAAGATGGTCACTTATACTTATTAGAGGAAAACTGGAGG
This sequence comes from Ctenomys sociabilis, assembly GCA_004027165.1. Classification (NCBI taxonomy): domain Eukaryota; kingdom Metazoa; phylum Chordata; class Mammalia; order Rodentia; family Ctenomyidae; genus Ctenomys; species Ctenomys sociabilis. The sequence goes on along the minus strand of PVKA01041229.1, from coordinate 11,607 downwards.
AGGAAGAGATAACAATTATGAATTATGATAACAATTATCCAGTGATATAAGACAAATATGAACAAGCATAAAAATATGAGTAATAATATGGTTTTATTATTATAAGTTTATTTTGAAGAGTAAAAACAAGAGCAAGGGAAACAAAATCAAAGATAGAAACAGGGTACCATAGAACAATACGTACATTACAGATTTTCAAAGCAGGAATAGCTCATTAACAGTGATTAATATATTATTTATGTTTATTTTCAAATCTATTGATCAGATTAACAGATATAGTTATGCAAGATGGGACATATGTTTTCAATCCCTTAAAATTGATGTATGAATACTTTTTGGAGGTATATGTGTCTATTGTATGTAGAATGTTGCTGGATTTTGTTTCTTTATCCACTCTGCTTCCTTTGATTGGTGAATTGAGGCCATTTACATCGATTGTCATAAGTGATATGTATCGGTCTATCTTGTCATCTCATTCTCCTGTGTAGGTCTCAGTTTTTCCTCTTTGTTGAATTACTTGCTATTCTTGGTTGTTCTCGTCTGTTGCTGTTGAAATAGTGACATTTTTGACACTTTCTAAAATGTCTGTCAAGGGGGGCCAGGGAGATAGCTCAGTGGAATAAGTGCTTGCCTGGCAAGGGCAAGGTCCTAAGTTTGATCTCTGGTACCACCAAAAAAAACAAAAAAATTCTTTAGGGGCCGGAAGCACAGCGGGGTGAAAAGGTTGTAGCTGTAGGGCGGTGGTGGCACTGCTTGTACCAGTGCTGTAATGCGGCTGTCTGGACAGGCAGGTCCCTAAGTCAGGCCCTAAGGGTGCCCTCACATTCAGGGTAATGGTAAAGGGCTGCTAAGTTGCTATTGAGCATAACTGAAGCAAAACAAGTTGTCAGTAAACTTCAGGACAAGGTTTTCAAAACAAATAGAGTTGCAATCTTAGCAGAGCTGGACAAAGAAAAAAAGAAAATTATTCATGCAGAGCCAGTCTTCAACAAATCATCCAGGGGCTAGCATCGCGCTCTCGAGGCCCTCTCTGAACAAGGGCTTCCGGGATCGTGCCGAGCAGCAGCGTATCGCAGCCCAGCAGAAGGCAGCTCTGCGGCATGCTCTTGCACATTCGTGTGGATACTTCATAACTCAAGGCTCTGCATTTGGGAATCTTATTCTTCCCATTTTACCGCACCTTGACCCTGAATGAGGAAAATATCTGTTATTAAATTGATGACAATTCCCAAGGCCAAAGCCACTCTATTCGCTGCTGTACGAACTGACTTTCAGAATTTTGGTGAACTTACATATTTTTTGCTTTCTTAAGAAAGGAGAATGTAAGTGAAAGTGAAGAGAAGAGGGGCAGGATAATGGACGCATGGAAGCTATATTATTGGAGGAACTGATGCTGCTGCCCAGGACTGCAACTTTTTTGTGACACCATTTGGTTTTTAGCTCTAAATCTGATAGTCATATAAAATGAGGCTCCACCCCAAAAAGTTGGGCTGAGAATACCATCTACAGTTAGCTTTCAAGAGCCATTTCTAGTACTTACTTAAAAAAGAACTTTTTAAAAAAGTGTATTAGGGGTTGGGGAGAGGGCTCAGTGGAATAAGCACTTCCCTGGGAAGCACAAGGGCCTGAGTTCAATCCCTGCTTCCGCAAAATAAATAAATAAATAAATAAAATAAAATAAATAAAATAAAATAAAATAAAATAAAAAGTTGATCATTAGCTTAAGAAATTCATAACTATGCTTTATTCTTTAGATTTAGGGTAAGCATATCATGCAGAAATATTCCTGGTAAGGTTCATTTGGTTGTCATGAATTTCTTCAGCTCTTTGTCATGGAAGGATTAAATCTCTCCATTAGATCTCTAGACATTCTTGTAGGTACATCAATGTGCATTGAAAGTTTTTTCTTTGAGTACCTGATATATCTCATTCCAACCTCTTCTTGATTTGATGATGTAGGTGGTAAAATCTGTCTTGATTCCAATGGCTTCCATTATAGGTGATCTGTTTCTTCTAATAGTTTTTAATATTTTGTTGTTTTCTGAAATTTCTGAGCCCATTATTATTGGTCTGCTTGAAGATCTGTTTTGATTATCACTAGGTGGAGTTCTATATGCCTCGCTTATTTGTATGTCAGATACTTTACCCATGTTTGGGAAATTTTCTGCTACTAGTTCTGCAAACAATCTTTCTAAGTCATTTGTGTTGACTGCAGCTGTTTCCTTGATACGTATGTGTATTAATTTTCTTTGTCTCATCTTGCAGCTGTTGTATTATTTCCTGATTCCTCCTTACTTTTAAGAGATCATTCATTTTGTGTTCACTAGTTGCAATGCTATCTTCATGGACTGAAATTCTATCTTGTGTTTCTTTCAATTAGTTTTACCAGCATTCAATGGAATTCTTACTGTCTTGGCTATGTAGTTTCATGCATTTTTGCTCTTTCTTGTATTGCTCATTCAATGCTCTCTTATTTTCCTATCCCTTTCTAAACTTTTATCTATGCCTTTGAGATGTATTGTGCAATTCTTTCATGATTTTAGTCCTTTCGTTTTTTACATGAGAGATTATTTCTGATAATCTCTCCACATTTACTCCATACTTGGATGCATTTGTTTCAGTACTTCATTTGCTATCATTTCTGAAATTTCAGTTTCTTTTTTCGCAGAACCAGGGATTGAACTCAGGCCCTTGTGCTTTGACACTTCAGTTTTGTGACTTACAAATTTTCCTGTGACTGTCTTCTGGCTTCGTTTTGGGTGGGCTGAGATCTGAGATTTTTTTTCGCTCTTTTCTTTTGACTTTTTTGAAGCTCCTAATGTTCACCCTTACTCTGTAGTGAATGTAGGGAATGGCATGAGGTATAGGTAAGTGAAGATCCCATGGGAGTGGGAAGGTGGAGTGGGCTATCCAAAGCTCTACCACTGTTTGAGGTTCAGTATGTTTTTGATCTTAGTGAGGGAAATGGAAGCCACATCTCAAGAAGGGTCCCATGATGATGACAGCGGTCCAAAGCTATTTCTGGTTTTTTAGATGGTAACATCTGCAGGCTAGAGATCACCAAGGCTACCATTATTAGTGGGAGAGGCAGCAGTATCCCAGGAGAGTTGGAGCAATGCTATGGTTGGAAATGTGGTCCCATCTTAGCTGCTCTATCAAGGGGCTAGCCAGTGGGACAGGGCTCAACAGGACCCCTTTTCTGTCCTGGGAATTCCTTCCTTATATGATAGTGAGAAAAGTGGCCACAGTTCATCCAAGATCTGGCAAGGGTGAGGGGTGTGTGGGTCAGGGCTAACCAAGACTCCAAGGTTGTCCTCTGAGTACCATATCTCATTGGGTAGTAGGAAATGTCACATTTCATCCAAGCTCCAGCAAGGACAAGAGGGGTGGGCAGGGATCACCATGTCCCCATAACTCTCCTCTTGGCTTCTGATCTCCTTGGGCAGTGGGAGAAAGGGTGCAGCTCATCCAAGGAGGGTGAAAGGAGGGGCTGGGCATGGTACATCAGGAACCTGCAGCTGTACTCTAGGTGGCTGATCACCTTGGGTGGTCTGCTGTTATTCTCTTTGCTTCAACATCACACTCTGGCCAAAAAAAAAGCCATGCATCATCAATATATAACTGTTTATATATTTATTCTGGTAAATATTCCACTTTTAAGTTTCGTTTTCCATAAAGCCCTAGGAAATGAGTCCAGTTGAGGAAGGTTCACTGCTACTTCATAAAAATAACAGTATCATTTCTACTTTTCAAAAATATTCTATTCTTTTGTATTTAAATTTTGTCAGCCAGATGGTGAGGTTAGACTCAACTGCCTATGTTGTAGGTTAATAATAATAAGCTTCTCTTCTGGAGGGTGAATAACTTGTTTGCAGACCAAAAATTAGAGAAAAAGAAGGGCTTCCAGGACAGCAAACATTTTGGCGCTAGCCTATCAAAGTCAGTGAGGACTCAGGACATAGGACAATCTGTACTGTAACATTCTGTAACTCAGTTGTTTCCCAAATTTACTGATCAGGAGATTATGGGACCACAGAAGAAAATGATCAATAATGGAGACTGTGCCTAAGGAGAGTCACATGGAGTGAAAACATTCTCTCAGACTTTCACAGAGAGCAAACTGGTCAAGCAATGGCCATGACTCATTCACATGGCTGACACTGACAAGGAATCTACAGATTGTGGCTTCAGGCTAAATCCTGAAGGGATTTGCCTCACCTTGGCATGTACAAAAGTTACAGTTTTTGTTATATAGGTCTTGCTTTCTCTTGGTCTTAACCATCCAGCAGAAAACTATAAAAGCAAAGTATAAAAAGTAAAGCGATATTAATATGCAGAGATATAAAAGGCTCAAGCCAACAACTTCTTACAGTGCCAGTCCTATGGATAACCCACTACTATTATGGAGTAGTGGACTATATCAGATCATTTTGCTGAAATCAATCACCTACAATATTTGAATGGCAATGGAATACCCATCTCTGACAAAACTAAACAAAAAAGGAGATACAAATGAAGGACCATATTGTGTCTGTATATACAAAATAGGATAGATATACAGCTACTTTCTCTTAATTCAATCAATAGAAAGATTTGTGCTAATAATGTCTGTGGTTAGGATATCATGTTTGCATCTTATACTATGAATAATCACTAAGAAGACAACAATAGGCAATGTATTAATTATTGAAACTGCTACTTATTGGTCTTGAAACTGTCACATTACTATTTGTTTCTCAGTAAAGTTATTAAAAAATAGGATAAAGAAAAACATCATCAGTAGGCTTTCATTATTTTTATCAACATTCTATTAGTAATTACTCATCCAATACCAAATCTCTACATAGTTTTAATTTCTTCCTTTATGTTTGTGGATGCACTAGTTTACCCTCCATCCAAAAGTGGAGAAGGGTTTCTTCTTGAGAGTCCCTCCAGTGTTTGTATTTCTTTAATTCTTGATAAGAGTCATTTTTATTTTCTGGAGAGAGTTGAATTCTCAGTGTCATTTCCATTTGTATCTTTCAAATGACTAGTGATGTTGAACATTTTAAAAATGTATTTATTTTTCCATTTCAATTTCTTCATCTGAGAAGAGTGTATTTATCTCAGAGGCCCATTTTTGGCTCTTTCAATTTGTGGGTCTGATTTTTTCAATAATTTATGTGTTCTAAGTATAAATCCCTACTCTGAGTGAATACTGATAGAAAAGTTTTTCTGCATTGTGGATTGTCTTTGTACTCTGTTGGTGATTTCTTTTGATCAGAAGCTTTTTAGTAAGATGGGATTCAGTTGATCCTTTGAAGTATTTACCATGCTGTCTGAATTTTGTACATGAAATCTCTGCTATGTCCTCAAGATTTCTACCTACATTACTATCATGAATATATTGCATTCTATGATGAAAGCTATTTTGCAGAAGTAAATAAGTTTAACTTTGAGTTAATAAAAAGAAATCCCCGATAACCCACGCTGAACTGTATGAACTCGTCAAAGGGATAAATAGTTGCAGCAAAGATTTTCCTGTATGTTTGAGGCAGCGAAAGCTACCATGGTGTCTAGGAAAAGGTTGAAAGCTGAGAACAAAATGCACCTGTTTGCTGAAGTGATCTTGGCTGCTGCCTTTCTGCAGAGGTTCTCTCTCTCTCTCTCTCTCTCTCTCTCTCTCTCTCTCTCTCTCTCTCTCTCTCAAAATGTATGCACATAACTGTTGACAAAGAACTGACCATTCTTTCACCAAATCTCTTTTGTCTGAATACAGTACTAAGAACCTGAAAATCTCAATGTGGTACAAATTTTTCTCATTTTCTTGCCATAAATCTGTCTCATGTAAGACTCAGAGGATTCCCTTTCCTCTTTAGTGGAGTTTCCTGTCTCACTTTATGGTTAATATATTTGTCAGAGATAACATGTCTGACTGTACTCATACTGATTGCATTTTTGCAATAAACTATCTTTCATATAAAGATATTTAGATCTGTATTACATTTTAACTTTAGTGTATGGTGATAAACATGGATCTAAATTTCATCTCTGATATCTAGAAATCCAATTTTTCCAGCACCATCTGTTTAAGAGGCTATCTTTCTTCCAGGGAACATATTTGGCTTCTTTGAGTCTGTTTCCAGTTATGTCTGAAACTTCTAATCTGCTTCCCTGATCCTCAAGTCTGTTCATTTTCCAGTACCATGCTATTTTTATCAAAATACTTTTGTAGTAAAATTCAAATTAGTGATGCCGTTGACTTGCCTTTGTTGTCCAGAATTGCTTTTGCTCTTTCAGGTCTCTGATGTTTTCAAGTGAATGTTAGGAATGTTTTCTGTAGTTCTTTGAGATATGCTAATAATACCTTAATTGGGTTGCATTAAATCTGCATAACATTTAGGGAATGTGGCCATTTTTGCTATGTCGATTCTTTCTATTCATGACAAAGTATATATTTTCATTTTCTGATATCCTCTTCAATCTTTCTTTTTTCAGAGTACTATAATTCTTAATGTATAGATTGTTCACCCCCTTTGTTAGATTGTGTCCTGGAGAATTTTATTTTTTTATTTTTTATTTTTTATTTTTTTTGCAAAACCAGGGATTGAACTCAGGCCCTTTAGCTTGCCAGGGAATCGCTTATTCCACAGAGCCATGTCCCGGCCCTTAGATTGTGTCCTAAGTACTTGATTTTCTGGATGTTATTGTAAAGGATGTGGTTTACCTGTTTTCTCTTTGTGTGACTTAATTGTTTACATACAGCAACGCCATTGAGCTTTGAGTATTGACTTCATTTGCAGCTGTTACTTAATTAGAATATTAAATCTACATGTCCTTAGGTGTTTTTTTTTTTTTTTTATAGTATCTTGTCATCAGGAAATAATATTTTAATTTATTCCTTTCTTGTCCTTATTCTCTTCATTTTTTCTCTCATCTGATTGGTTTAGTTAATGTTTCCCAAACTACTTTGAATAGGAGTGGTGATAGCAGATGTCTTTGTCATGTTTCTGATTTTGGAGTAAATGTTTTTCAGTTTGTCATCATTTAGTATGTTGTTAGGTATTGATTTGTCAGAGATAAGTTTTATGAGATTCAGGTAAACACCATGTATTCCAATTTTCTGTAGATATTTTTTAAATCATAAATGGGTGCTGAACTTTGTCAAATGATATTTTTAATCTATTGAGTTGTTCATGTGATTTTTGATCTTTAGCTTTGTTACTATGATGTATTACATTTATTAATGTGCATATGTTGAACCACCACTGAATCCTTAGGAGAAATCCTCCTAATCGTGATGTATAATCTTGCTGCATCATCTGATCTACTGCGTTCTGCTTGCCAGTACATCACTGAGGATTTTTGCATCTATTTTCATAAATTTTCTTTTCTGATTGGGTCCTTCTCAGGTTTTTGTATCAAGGCATGGCCTGATTCCAAGAATAATTTCAGAAGTATTGCTTCTCTACCAATTTCACTGAAGAGTTTCAGTATTATTAGCATTAGTTTATTCTAATTTTTTTTTTTTTTTTTTAGAATTCCACAGCAAATCAGTCTGGTCTTTGTTGGTAAGTTTTTAATTTCATTATTAACATTCTTGACTAATATTCTATTATTTACAATTTTTATATCTTCTTGATTTTATTTTGAAAATTCATATATGTCAAGAAATATTTCCATTTCTTTGGTATTTTCCATCATGTTACAGTACAGTTTTTTTGAAGTACGTATTGATGATCTTCTGGATTTCTGCAGTATTTACTGATTTTGCCCATTTCATTCTTAATTATTTAAATTAGCATATTTTCCTCCTCTTTTTAGCTAAGTTGGCTATGGTCTTATTGGTTAATCTTTAAGAGAACTAACTCCTTGATTCACTGATGGCTTATATTGTTTTATTTGTTTCAATCACATTAATTTATGCTCTAACCTTTATATTTTATTCCATCATATGAGCTTTGAGTTTGATTTGTTTTTCTTTTTGTAGAATTTGGAGAGTCAATATTAGGTTGTTTGTTTTGGCTCGTTCTCTTATGTGAAAATTCATTGTTGTAATTTCCCCTCATAAGACAGCTCTAATTTGAAGATGGACTATCAGATCTAAAACACAGGATTTTATCAGTGACAATGAAAAGCAAGATATCTTATGTTTTTATTTTTATTCATTTTTTTAATTTTATTGAAGTACAAATATGAATCAGATGGTTTTAAGACACCTTAACAAGACAGATTCAATAAATTAATACATTGCAAACTGTTTTCATACTGTTTTGGTATTGTACAAGGTGCATACATGATATTATACTTACAGACATTATTATACCAGATGTCTCTTATCAGTAAATTAAGAGTGTAGCTGTTTACTTATTTTTTATACCTGAATTATATCAAAAATTCAATGATTATTTTCCTAGTGGTTGACCATAGTACTAGAAGCTGACATAATATCCTGTCCAACCACCATCAGTGCAAATCTTGCCTCTCATAGGATTATGTAGAAGCATAGTGTTATCTATCTCAACTGTACTGTCTATACACACACATCATGATTTTTTTCTTTCTATACCCCTTCCTTTGTCTACACCTGTCAAAGGTGGGCACTCCATCATCATTCAACTAACTTAGGTGCTTGAACTCAACAACACAATCCAACACAGGCCAGCATTCCAAAAATAGAAAAATAGATAACAGAAATTATCTACAGTATCTACAATTAATAATGTTCGATACTGTAGATAATTTCTTCTTTAATTTCCTCAACGACCTACTGGTTGTTCAGGAAGGTGTGTTTTGTATGTGTTTATGCAGTTTTCATGATTTCTTTGGTTTTTGATTTCAAATGTCATTGCACTATGGTAGATATTTTACATGGAATCCTTTCAATTTCTCTACATTTATATAAGCATGCCTTATGGGTTAATATGTGGTCTCTTTTGGAGAACATACCATGTGTAGCTGAAAAGAATGTGTATTCTGATGTTCCGAGGTGGAACATTCTGGAGACGTCTACTAAGTTTATTTATTCATAGATTTCTTTTAGTCATGGATATTAAGTGTCAAATATGCTTTATTTATTTTTATGTCAAATTCTTTATGCAAATTTGAGTTTTCTTCCATTATGTCATTGAAGAGTTTATGTCTTTTGTATTATGTCCCCTTCATCCCTGACTCCAATTAATCTTACACTGTTCATTCTTGTTTCATCTTATTATGCTTGGATTGATTTTTTTCATGATATTTTTCTATTTTTAAGATATCTTGCTTTTCATTGTCACTGATAAAATCCTGTGTTTTAGATCTGATAGTCCATCTTCATTTGATTCAGTGTGTTGTGTTCACTTCAAGTGGAGATTTTAATCTCTTAAATGTTTGTTTGGAACTATTTCATAATTTCCATTTCTTTCCTATGTTGGGCATTCATAATATCAAACTTTTTCCTGATCTCTATTTTTTCTTTTCGGTCTACATTAATATCTTTCATTTTGATCATCACTTCTTTTTGCACCTTGCAGATTTTTTTTTGTAGCCCCTTATATTTGGTTTTTCTTTTCTCTTGCTAAAACTTCAGAAAGTTTCAGTGGTTGACTTCTGATTTCCTCTATCTCATTATGCTGTCCACCTGTCCTGAGTGTCCTTGGAGCTGCATTTAGCTTCTCTGTGCTATCATTTTAAATTTTCTATTATATTATTTTATTTATTTGTTGAGTGCTTATATATTTATGATGGAGGCTCCCTTACAAAATATCTACTCCTCAGTGATGTCTTCTAGATGTAAGTGGTTCTTGGTCTTTTTGTTTATCCCAAGGACTTACCTTCTTAATGCGTTATGGATGAGAAATTGTTATCTATTTGATTCATCACCCAGTCCTATAGTATTAGGCTATGGTCATAATAATGATGCCACCAAGTCACAGTGTTTCCATACAGGGGATAAAAACTAACTATAACACGTATGACATCCTAGCTAAAGTAATTCAGCTGGCAATAACAATAGTCCTAAGCAGAAACTGTCTACTGAAAAAAGGTAACCTTATCCTGATACCTTTAACCTTAAGAGTAAACTCTATGGTCTTATAATAGAATCCAGAATATTCCAGGAACTTGTACACAATGATTTTCCGCTGAGTGGAGTGATTTTGTTGTAGGCAGCTGATGAAAGAGGGTAAGAAGATCAATAGAAGAAAACAAGTAGGGAGCTAAATCATTAAAGTAAGAAAAGAAAAAAGAGTGTGAGAAAATGAAAGCACCCAGAGTACAAAAATAACCATAAAAAGATCAAACTAAATTTAAAAACAAAGAAAAAAAGGCCAATCAGATAGAAAAAGGAAAACCAGTCAAAGAAACAGAAAAATGAACGTAGCAAAGTTCCTTTATTGCTTATAGTTCCACCTTTATTTATTTATTTATTTATTTATTTATTTATGTCTTAGCTACCGGCCATTCTAGGGATGTGTTGTGTACTCAAATAAAGTTTGCAGTGTCATGCTGATCATGGCCTTTATGTGGGGTTAGGGACTCCTGTTTTGTTGCTGGAGTTCTCCATATGCCCTTGAGTAAAGCAAAACAGAACAAATAAATAAAGACCAGCTGTTGAGTCCCCAGTGGATCACTTCTATTCTGCATGTCTGTAGGCAGAATCACATTGCTAATTGACCTAACTTACCCACTTCTGGTTTCTGTTCTCAAGTGGACTTGGTGTGTCATTGGGGAAAAGTCTCTTCCTTGGATGGTCTAGGCCACATGCTGATGATCTTTTTTCCCTGCCATAATTATTATGTGACAATAGAGCAACACAATAATGTGGTGAAAGATTGCTTCCAAATAAGTTCTCCAAGCAATTCCTCCCAACTGATAAACCAGGTTAAACAGATACATATGGAACAAAGTATAAACACAAGACATAAGAATATTAGGTAAATTACTATAATGCCTATTTTTATTTAACAAAGAAGAAAAAAGATGTAAGAAGTATCCAATGACTCAGCAATGTCTTTTCCCCAACACAAGGAGCCTAATGTGGATAAGGGTGCATCTTGCTTGGGGGAGAGGGGGAGAAATCCAAGTCATAGAAATGAAACCCAGTACCAGGCATGAAGAAAAGTCTCTGGACAAAAACTATGACTCCTATCACCAAGTCAGTATATGTTGACTGTGACACAAGATTTAAGAAGAAAAAAAAAAAAAATTAAGATTTGACCCTGAGCCTAGGCTCAGTGTGAGTGGGACCTCCCACGACCCGTTGGATCTTCATTAAGCCAGCACCCAGACCCTTCATGAGTACGATGGCCCAGGGCCTGATGCATCCTAATTCGATCCACAGCCAATGCCAGACTTATGAGTGGGACCACCACGGACCTAATGGATCCTCATTCCAGCCAGTGTACAGGTTTAGCAAGTGAGTGGCACTTCCTCCATCAGACAAGCCCAGTGTGGAACCATGTGGCAGAATCCCCTGAAGAGAGGCTAGGGGCAAGTCTCACCCAGCTAATCCAGGAGCAGAACATATTGCCAGAGTGGCACAGCAGGTTCAGTTCCTAGGGCCGCAGCAGGAAGAAGTGGAGCACAGCAGTCAGACCCATGACACACCCATGTGGACAAGATTGAAATTGGTACATCCGGACCTGG
>PVKA01041228.1:0-18193 GCA_004027165.1 Ctenomys sociabilis | reverse complement strand
GGGGGGGGGGGGGGAATGAAGTAAAGAATAGGATAGGACAGGCTTGAGGGAGAAAGAGACAGAAGGAAGAAACAAGGCTCCTCACAGAAGCACATGAGGACGGTCTGCAGGAGGCGATGGCCGAGGCTGTAGGATCCGCTAGTGGGGCATTTATTTGAGATTCAGCTGAGAAGCTGACTATGGGCTGGCACGGCCCACTCACAGCAGCCATCTCGTCCTGGACGTTGCCTTCCTTTCCTCTCCCACCTACTCCTTCCACAGAGGACGATCCAGCCTAAACAACCTTTCAGTGGTCTGTGTCCTTGCTCCCAGCTTGGAACCTTTGCCTTTGCTGTTCCCTGGGGAGGGAGGGGTAGAGCCCACTGCTAGAGACTGGTCCCTGACACTCAGCTCAGTTCAAGTGTCACTAGATCAATTTTTTTCTCTCTTCCTTCTGTTTTTCATGGAGTTAGGAGGTCAGGGTCTTGCTAAACTGTCCAGGCTGGTCAAGCTTGTGACCCTTGTCCCCATGTCACGAGTAGCTGAGACTGCAGTTGGGCACTCACATGCCATGCAACTGTGATTTCTGTGGTTGTGCAATAAATTGCCACACATGTGCCATCTAAAAACAGTGCCTGCTTCTTTCCTTATACTTCTGTAGGTCAGAAGTCCAGGCTTCTGACTGAATGCTACCTTTAGAGTCAGGAAGCAGCCAAGGCATTGGGCATACTGGGCTCCTGCTGGAGGTTCTGGTGTAGGGTTAACTTCTGGACCCATCCAAGTTATTAACAAAAGTCAGCAGTGCCATGAGGCCATAGAACTGATGTCTCTAACCCCACAGGCAAGCATCAGTGCAAGTTTGATTTTTTTTTTTTTTTTTTTCAGTACAGGAGACTGACCTCAGGCCCTTGCACTTGCCAGGGAAGCACTTATTCCACTGAGCTATCTCCCTGGCCCTTAAAAAGCATTTTGTGTGTGTGTGTGACTGTAAATTTGAGGCCAGCTAGTCAGTTCAAGGCCAGCCTGCACTACATTAAATGAACAAATAAAAATGCCCCCAAAATTCCCTGAATTTTCTTTGAGAGCTGCCTGTAAGCCAGAGGTTGTTTTCAGTTTCCAGAGGTTTATATTCCTCAGCTGTGGGTCCTTCCCACAAAATAAATGTATCTGCTTCCCAAAGCTAATCATTGCTTTCTAATAGTCTTTATGTCATGTCTAGATGTGACATCCACTGATCCAGAGACCTACGAAAAAGTATGACAGAGAGAGAGGCACAGACTGGCAGACAGACAGAAAGACATGGCTATAATCCCAGCCACTTGGGAGGCTGAGGTAGGGAGAGTCACAAGTTTGAAGCCAGCCTGGGAGATTCAGCAAGAACCTAGGCCCCCCAAAATTTTTAAGAGTTGGGATGTATCTCAGTGGTGGAGCATTTGCCTAGTGTTTGAGGCCCTGGGTTCAAGCTTCAGTATAAAACCAAAACGTTATCTGCATCCTATACCCAACATGTACACATACACCCAAATATAAAGCACACCAGGGACAGAACAACAGGACACACTCCCATTCAGAAGGAAGCATGGGAAAAACAGCCAATGCTGCTCCATAGCAATTCTAAACTGCTGGTAGATGTTGAGAACAGCCAGGCCCAGCCCTGGGCGAGGGACTGCATCCTGGGAACAGCTCCTACGTCCCTACGCTGCAGGGGACACTGGCAGTTCAGTGCTCCTGAGGACAAGCAGCTTTCTTAGTTTCCTTTATGACTGCACAGAAACTGGAAGCCCAGAAGTCATACTAAGCCTTGAAGCCTCACAGTCAAGATACAACTGGTGGCTTTTTTGGAGGTGGTGGTGGGGAACAGTTCTCTTTAAGTACTAGCTTATATATTTGATTTCAGTCAGTTTCATAGGACAAGAGCCATGCCCATAACTCTTCACACACACACACACACCTAAATTTATTCATTTATCTTTTTAAGACAGGATCTCATTATACAGTCCAAGCTGGCCTTGAATTCACTTTGTAGCCCAGGATGGTCTCAAACTCACACTGATCCTCCTGCCTCAACCTCCAGTGTGCTGGGATTACAGGCATATGCTATCATACCTGGTCCTTTTTTTTTTTTTAATGAATTGATTTTGCTAGATTACCAAGTTGCTCAGGGTAGTCTCCAACTCATGATCCTCCTGCCTCAACTTCCTACAGTAGTGCTGAGATTACAGGCATGTTCTACCAAGCCTGGCTGAAAGGTATCTCTCTCTGTCTCTCTCTGTCTCTCTCTCTCTTTTGGCAGAACTGGGGATTGAACTCATGCTCCTGTGCTTGCCAGGGAAGCGCTTATTCCACTGAGCCATCTCCCAGGCCCCTGTCTGCCTCTTTAGACTTAATTGTAAACAGACTAAGCCTACTAACTCCCTGGGTGTAACCGAACCCTCCGTCTCAGCCAGGTTTGTTGGTGCACACCTGTGGTCCCAGCACTCGGGAGGCTGAGGTACGAGAGCTGCTGGAGCTCAAGGGCAACCTGGGCTCCAAAGGGAACTCAAGACAGCATGCACTAGTGAGATCCTATCTTGAAAAACAAGGGAACAAACAAACAAAATACCTCTTTATCCCTTTCCTCTGAATCATCCTCACTAACTGAAAGGCTTTGTTAGAAACCAATTTGATCAGTTCTGAGGTTTTTACAAAAGGATAACAGTCACAAAGTTGACATGGCCCCTGCCACAATGAATGCTAATCAAATTTTGTCACTTAAGGCCCTTCTTCCTCTTTTTTTCTCTTTTGAGATAAAGTCTCACTATATTTTCAGGGTGACCTTAAACTCACGGTGATCTTCCTGCCTTAGCCTCCTGAGCGCTGGGATTACACTGGCTCTTAAAGCTCTAATCTGTTCTGTCTTCCACTAGTTAAAAATATAGACCACAGGGGCCAGAGAGATGGCTTGGTAGAATAAGCGCTTGCTGGCAAGTACAAAAGTCTGATTTCAATCCCCGATTCTGCCAAAAAATAAATGAATAAACCACAAGAGTGGGGAGGTAGCCCAGTAACAGAAAACAGAACACTGGTCTAGCAGGAGCAAGCTTTTTGGGTCTCTCCCTAATTATACACACAGAATAGATCACTTGTCTGGAGTTTCTGTATTCTCCTCTATTTCTGCTTAAAAACTAACCAAGTTTTCTTATAGCAACTTGTGAAATGCACCTGAGAGCAGCTAAGGTCTGCTATCAATATTTTCCTTCCTAATTATTTTGCTTAAATCCCTCGCCTCATCTGGGCATTATTATACAGTATTCTTAGTTATTCCCAGCTTACAGTTTAACTGGAGGCATAATGTGAGTCATCATTTTCACAGCTTCCAATTATAGTTTTCTTACCAGCCACTGTCCAGCTCCAGCCCAACGCCAGCTATTTTAGGCCTTTTCTTTGTCAGCACTCCAATTTTGCATATCCACTCTGTAACAGTTTCTTTTTATTTTTTATTTTTGGTGGAACCAGGGATTGAACTCAGGCCCTTGCGCTTGCCAAGGAAGTGCTTATTCCACTGAGCCATCTCCCCAGCCCTCTGTAACAGTTTCTTAAACCACAACATGGCAACAAACAGCCTCAGTCAGTCAATGACCCACAGCAGGCAAGGGGTATTTCTCCCATCATGCTTCACTGTACAGGAGAACTACAGCCCCACCTCCTGCCAGCTTTTTAAAAACTCTTATCTATCTATCTATCTATCTATCTATCTATCTATCTATCTATCTATCTATCTATCTATCTGGTACAGGTCTTGCTGCACAGCTCGGACTCATAGTGACTCTCCTGACTCAGCCTCCCCAGCACTAGGATTACAGGTGTGCACCACCACACCCAGTTTCATGACTAGCACAGAGCACCCAGAAGGAGCACAGCATGCAGTAGCAGGGATTGAACCCAGGTCCTTGCGCTTGCCAGGCAGGTGCTTAGACTGTCGAGCTATCTCCCCAACCCTCTTCTTGGGAATTTAAACTACAAAGTACTGAGTGATTAAGCTGTAGCTGACAGGTTGTAACACCAGGTGGATTCAGAAAAGCCATAGCTAGTCTGAAAGTAAAGCTGACAGCAGCCAAGCCAGGCCTTCAGTATAAAATCTGCCTACCTGTAAGTCCTCAAGGAGGGGCTTCCCACAGCGAAGGGGTGTCCACTGGGGATACCCTGACAGGTGTGCTCTGAACTTGTCACTCACCTGACCAAATCATCCGTGGGTGTCCAAGGGCCAGAGGGAGACTGCAGACCATTGAGGCCCTGCATGAGCCAAAGCCTCACCTGACTGGCCATCGAGCTCCTGCTTCCTGGACAGCTTCTGGGTGGAACAGCTAGGCTCCGTGTCAGGGACGGTGCAGTCCTACACAGCGGAAGGACTCTCGCAGTGTCCATGGGCATCCATCTGGGGGGCCGAGCACAGCACCTAGAACAAATAGGTGCCGGGGTTCTGCATCTCACTGTGGAGACAGATGAGAAGGCACACAGAGAAAGCCAACAGGATCCAGCGATGATGCAGGCTGCAGGGGGAAGAGATTCAGGCCAGCCCAGAACCCCAGGTACAAGCAGCCTAGCCTGGGGCTGAGGCGTGATTCAGTAGGCCCACACTTCCCTGGGAGATGATCACCGAGATAATATGTGCACACTCCTAGGAAGGGGAGCACTTTCCTGAAAGTATCCAGCTCACTGCCCCTGCCAGTCCCTCGGTGAGCCCTGCTTTCCTGCTTTGCAAGTCCAACCTTGCCCTGGGCACTCTGGTACCTAACCACTCACCGAAGTGCCAGGGAGGACTCCCGGGCAACCCCAAGCACCACAGCTTCTTCCAGGGGCTGTATCACATCAGGAGGGAACACTCCCCTAGGGCTGCTGGCCAATCCTGTCCCAGGCGCAATCCAGCCCTCTGCCTTGACCACGCCCATGTACTCTCACCCAAGTGCTGGCACTGGGCAGGAGCAGGAGGGAAGCAGTCTTCAGGGGCACAGCAGGTGGTACAGGTGGCCAGCAGCCAGGGATACGACCTAGCAGTCCAGGCTTGGCTGGGCCTGGCCAGGAACCTGATCCCAGGCTCAGGAATACACAAGTGAGCTGATGTTCCACACAGAGTGGGACGGCCTTGGCGGCTTGAACATGCCTCCCAAACCCAGGAACCAGAGCCAGGAGCCAGTTTATGCTTTGAGCCTGGTGTCCTGGGCCAGAGCCACATTCCTCTCTGGAAATTAGTTATCTGCCTGGGAGCCTTTCAAAATGTAGCTTCGGGACTCAAACCCAAGTGCCTGCAGAAGCAGGCTGCCTCGGGGCCCATGATCTGCTTTTGCCCCAAGACTTCCAAGGAACCCTGGATGCTACAGGGCCCCGGCTCCACACAGAATGCTCACATAAAAGGCAGGGTCTCTGTCTGGTCACAGGGTCTGGCCACTCTCCCATCAGCCCAGGCTCTTTTGGGGCATTCCTTACATAATTGGCTCCTCATTTAACATTTCATGGAAATATTGTCTTCTTTGAGACTAGACCTTCCTGTCACTATATCTAAAGTAACAGGCTGGATTACTCAGTATCTCCTTCATGAGGCCTCTTGGTCTCGGCCTCAGGAACACCAGGCCTCACACACGCAGACACCTTGCTGTGGGCAGGGACGCACATTCAATGTGGAGAGTCCCGAGCTGAGCATCCAACATCTATATCACATTTCCAGCCTCCCCAGGGAACAGCAGAAGGGAAGAACCAGCAGCCTGTGGTTTCCTGAGGCAGTCTGTACCAAGCCCAGGGATGGCTGAGGGTGGGAGGCCGGGAGCCTCGAGGCCCTGGACAGCCTACCAGGAACACACATGGACAGGGGTCTGCAAGTTTGTTTTTAATTTTTTATAAAACCATGTGTCCCAGCCAAACAGGACACTGAAGGCCTTTGCCCTGGTGGCGGCCTGATGGGAAAGGCCACAGGAATGAGCAGCTGCTGACTCCAGAAGAGCCACTGCTCCCCACATGGGAACAGGGCCTGCTGGAGGCTCCGCTCTGCCCCCACAGCTGCTGGGAGAGAAGGCCAGGTTCTGGGCCCCGGGGTTCCCTGGGTCCCTGGTGCTCCCAGTGCCTGCAAGGAAAGGAGGAAGAAAACACTGTGATGAGGGGAGGAGGAGGCAGGTGCAGGCAGTGATAGGGCAGGCCCACCATGTCTCACCAAGAACACGCGACAGACGTTATCCAATTGCTATGGTGATGCCAATGATGACTGCCAAGATGAGGATCGTGATGGATATACAGATTGCAATCATGATTTTCTTCTGTGGGAGAGGAGGGGTCAAAGGAGAGCATGTGGGAAGGCCAGGACCAGGACCAGGGCCAGGGCCAGGGCCAGGACTGCGGCTCACCTTTCTTGCCTTCTTCTGGTTCTCCAGGGCTACCTTGACATGTTCCTGCCCTCGTTCTACATAGTCTGCTGAGCTCAAGATGTTCTTCTCAATCCGGTTGATCATTTCTCCCTGCTCAGAGAATGGAGTGGTTCAGGGAACCACAGATGGAACAGCACCTTTGCTCAGCTCTGCCCCGGATGACAAAAGGACACTTTTGACAGGAAAAAAAAAAAAGCCCACACAGATCTGACAGGACCAGATCTAGCTCAATGGCTTGCAGGCCTCCTTCAATGACATGGTCCCTTCTCCTCTGTTTCTTTGATCCATACAACCTCCATGTCCAGTGGCAGCTGTGAGCCAAGGACCACAAAGAGCTCACTTGTTTGTATGTTTGTGACAGGGTCACACTATGTATCCTCCTGCCTCAGTCTCTCAAGAGCTGAGATTACAGGCATGTGTACGCACACTTAGTAGTTCCTACCTTTTTCACAGATGAACTTTTGTCCCCAAACAAATCTGTCTGAATTCACCCATTCTTCTAGGCCTCTCTCCCAGCTGCTACAAAGCCCACCCTGTTCCTGCCTCCTGCTGGCACTGCCAGCTTTCAGGTCCCGACATTCCCATGCAGTGGCAGCCCTTTCCCATGACTACCAGCTATAAAAGGCATTGGCTACAGCACCACAGAGATCAACTCCTCAAGTTTACCTTAACCCCTCCAGGGGCCAGGGAGATACCTCAGTAGAATAAGCGCTTGCCTTGCAAGGACAAGGGCCTAAATTCAATCCCTGGTTCCGCCAAAAATAAATAAATAAATAAACAAAAGTAAATAAACACCTTAGTCCCTTACCAGGGTTAGGAGACTGCCACTTAAAAAACCCCAACCTTGGGCAGATTTTAGGAGGCAGGCCATCTAGTACCTTATTTTCAAGGTACTAGCAATTGAATGTAGGGAGCACTGTGCTACATCCCCAGCTCTCTCACCTGTATTATTTATTTAACTTTTTTTTTGTCTTTTTGAGACAAAGTCTTGCTGCGATATACTTCAGCCTGGCCCTGAGCTCGCTTTGAAGCCCAGAGTGGTCTCAAACTCACAACGATCTTCCTCCTGCCTCAGCCCCCTCAGTGGTGGGATTACAGGCATGTGCCACCATGCCTGGCTTTTTTTTTTTCTGTATTTTAGGACAGGATCTACAGGGTCTCACTACATGGATCGGACTTGTAGTGATTCTCCTGTTTTTCTGCCTCCCAAGTGCTGAGATTACAAGTGTGCATCACTATGCCCAGTCTCAATTGCCATCTCAGCATGCCCTGCAGGGCCGGCACAGCACGCCTGGGATCGAACCCTGGCGCTATGCTTGGCCTAAGCAGGCTCTTTAGTCCACTGAGCTATTGGAGGGCCCCATGCCTGGCTTATTTATTTAGCTTTTGAGACAAGGCCTTGCTAAGATTCCCAGGTTGCCTCAAATTTACAATCCTCCCACCTCAGCCTCCCAAGTAGCTGGGATTATAAACATCCACCATGATGCCTGGATCCTAGAGGCCAAGTCTGACTATATTTCTTAGAAGCATAATGGTGGATTTCTGTCAGTAGGAAAGGAGCCATGGTGGAGGCGCTCCTTGGGGCAGGCCCAGGGTAGAGGGCCAAGTGGATTGCTACATAGGTATGCAGGAATGACACAGGCAGCTGTGGGGATTTGGCTGAGGTTAGAAGTCAGGGTCACCTCAGGACATGGCCAACGGTGACAGAACACAAAGCTCAGGGCAGAGTCTGAAGGAGAAGGTCAGCCTGGGTCATATTGGAGGGTTCCAAGTACACAGCCTCCTGTCTGCGGGGCTTCCCAGGACACCCACCTGCATCTCCACCTCGGTAGCCAGAAAAGTGAAGATCTCATGAAGTTCCCGGATGCTCCGCTCTAACTGCTGGATCTCACTATGCCGAGCTGAGATCTCATTTAGGGCCTGTCGTGTCATCTGTGTGTCCTTCAGTATCTGGAGGTGCACAGGAATGGGGGCACAGGTCACTGGGAGACCAGCAATGGGTGAGAGATCCTGTAGGGGTTCTGGGCAGCACTCTGGCCTAGAGCAAGGCTTGGGCTGACAGTAACTCAGCCAGGCTCCTTCATCTGCTCCAGGGCCTCAGTCTGCTCCCAGAGAAGAGGGCTTGGAGGAGAGAGGACCCCCAGGATAGCGAGGCTGGCATGGCTACTCACGTTGGATATGAACACCTCACTCTTGTCACTGTTCAAAGCCTGTTCCAGCTCCTCGTCAGACACTGTTCCACCATTGACTGTGAAGGAAAAGGGATGTTCAGAGCTGGCTCTGCACTGCCTGGCCCGTCCCAGCGGCTGGGCCCCACTCACTGATGTTCAGCTGCCTGCGGATGCGCAGCACATTTTTCTCCCGGTACTCGGACTGCACCAAGTTGCAGTTGTCGATGATTTCCACAAACTTCTGGGACAGGACACCATGCTAGGGATGAAGAACACAGGGTGAGAACTGCAAGACCCTCACCCCTCTGAGCCTCGCCACTCCCGGGGTACAGTAAGCAAACAGCACAAGTTGTCAGGAGGTGCGTGCCACCTTCGCCACCTGCTGATCACCTCGTTGGGCTCCCTCACTTGGGGGCAGCCAATGCTTTCACCACCGCGTACACAGTCCTATGTGACCTTCTCCTGCCCTGTTGCCTCTCTGATCTTTGCTCTTCTGTCTCTCCATCCACAGTGGCTTCCTTATCCTTTCTGAACAAAGCCTGCACCTAAGGGAGGCCTTGAACCCACTGCTCCTGCTGTCTAGAAGGTTCACTCCCACATGCCTTCAAGTCTCTGTTCACCTTCTGAATGAAGCTTTCTCGTGTGTGTGTGTGTGTGTGTGTGTGTGTGTGTGTGTGTGTGTTTATTTTTGCAGTACTGAGGATTAAACCCAGGGTTTTCACCATGGATCTTCATAGTCGCTAAGTTGTCTGGACTGGACTCAAACTTGGGACCCTCCTGCCTCAGCCTCTCAGCACACCCCACCCTGCCTGGCTTATCTTCTTACTTTGTTTTCTGTGGTGCTAAGGCTGAACCTTGTGCATGCTAAGTGCATACTCCATCAGTGAGCTGCACCTCCAGCCCCTCTACCTTCTTGAAATTACAACCCTACCTCTCTCCCCACCATTCTCTAGTCCTCTTCTGCTGCTCTTTGTTCCTTAAAATAGTCACTGTGGTCTAAATGATGAACTCAGGGCTGCCCAGATAGCTCAGTGGACTAAACCGCCTGCTTAATCAGAGCACAGGGACAAGGGTTCAATCCCTGGCACCACAAGTAATGCCAATCCCACCCCCGGGGCATGAGAGACTGGGCATGGTGGCACATGCCCATAATCCCAGTGCTTGGGAGGCTGAAAACAGGAGGATCACTATGAGTCCAATATACGTAGTAAGATCCTGTAGACACCGTACTAAATACATAAAAATAAATAAAAAATAAAACAATGAACTCATTTATTATGAAGATTGTCTCATGTTCCTGAATGGAAGTGTTTCAAGGCTAGGAATTTTATTTTTATTTTATTTTATTTTTTTTTTTTTTTGTCTTTTTTGAGACAGGGTCTCACTGTGCAGTTCGTAGCTCAGGCTGGTCTCGAACTCACAGCAATCCTCCTGCCTCAGCCTCCCTAGTGCTGGGATTACAGGCATGCACCACCACGCCCGGCGGCTAGGAATTTTCTTGTCTGGTGGATAGGCACTCGGTGGATACATGCCAAATGCCAGCCTCAATGTGTGACTACATGTACAGTGGGCACCACGCTGCCCATGTGTAACAGGTCCCTTTGGATCCCCGGCCTGTCACATCAAAGGCCACAATAGTTTTCTTCTGAAACATCTTCTTTGGGACCTGTTCTCCCCTGATACCTTAAATAAGCTGATTTCTGAAAGTTCATTTTCCCCCTAGTATTGGAGGTTGGATGCAGGACCTTGGTACTGAGCCAGGCCCTTTTTCACTTTTTGACACAAAAATCTTCATAAATTTCTAAGTTGCCCAGCTGGGTTCAGACTTGTGATCATCCTGCCTCAGTTTCCCAGAGAACTTGGGTTAGGCCACATCCAGTTTAAAGTACCTTTTGTTATTATTTTTATTTTTTAATTAATTAATATTTTTTTTAGGTACCAGGGATCAAACTCAGGATCCTGCACTTGCCAGGCAGGTGCTTATGCTGCTGAGCTATATCCCTGGCCCTTGTTATTTTTATTACTATATGTTTTCAGGACATAATGATTACATTCATCATGGAGAGTCCATACATGTATATAATGCATCTTAATTCTTTTTACTTCTCCTTCCTCTTCCTTCCCTGTGTCCCCCCTCCCCCCTCCCCCAGCCCAAGTACCTTCTTTTGGAGACAGAGACTCTGCAATTCAGGCTGGCCTTGAACTCAATATGTGGCCTAGGCAGGCCTCGAATTCATGGCGATCCTCCTGCCTCAGCCTCCTGAGCACTGGGATAGAGTAGCTTTTAAACAGAAGTATGTCCTTTCCTGGACTCAGCAGTATCCTTTCAAGAAGTCCAAACCTCTCTGTCTGAAGTCTTTGATGAGCTCTGGGCCAACATTCTCTATGCCTGAACTCTGTGAACCCCACTACTCCTCTGTGGGCACAGGATGGGCAGGAAGCGGATCATTTCAAATCTCCTTACTAAGCTGTCACCCTAGGGAAATTCCTCTTCAGTGTTGTCCTAGGGAACTTCCTCTTCCTGTTTTCTTGAATTCTGTCCCTAAGGCCAAGGATATCCCTGTCATATAGGTAGAAACCTTTGCCAAGTCACTTTCATTTCATTTTATTTTAGGGAAGGGTCTACAGGGTGTTCAGGGTCTCACTACTAGATTGGACTATAGTGATCCACCTCTTTACAACCTCCCAAGAGCTGGGATCATAGGAACATGCCACCATGCCCAGTCTCAATCGCCATCTCAGTACACCCCGGCACAGCAGGCCCAGGGATTGAACTCCCAGACCCTGTGCCTGTTTGCAGGCACTTTAATTCACTGAGCTATTTGGCTGGCCCGTTGCCACGTCATTTCTGACTTCTCCTTTTGTGGGCTGAGCCACCAGGCACCAAGTCCTTCATGAATAACATCTTTGTCTCCTGCCCAGCCCAAATTCCCCATCTCGTCTCTTGGAAAGCATGTCCCCTGTCACCAAGCCTAGGTCATGTCTGCAGGCACAGCAACTTCTTGTTGAAAGGAGGAATAGAAAGCAAGGTGTTATAGCACAGAGCTGAGTCAGAAGACCCGGTTCTCCACAGTGACTGAGTTCTTTTTCTTTCTGGCCCCTGCCTTCCCCATTTGGAAAATCAGCAGGTTGGAGTCAGGGTCTCATCATACATCTACCATTTAATGACTTAGGAAACACTGGCTAAAATTTGCTAGTTCTGGGAAAAACCAGGGCTGGGAAGATAGCTCAGTAGAATAAGGACTTGCCAGGCAAGCGCAAGAGCCTGAGTTCAATCCCAGGTTGGGGGGGGGGGGGTAATCAGCATGGGGAAAAACCGACCCACCTGGGTTTTTCTCATTCTCATGTTGATAGAATTGTAATTGTCATCAGCTTCCTCCTTCTGAGGCTTTAAGGCTGTGGGACGACACAAGGGACGCGGGGAGAGGGGGCTTGATCTCAGCCTGCTGAAAACTTTGGGGACCAGGACACAGGGCCAGGGTCATATTCCAGCTACAAAACAGGGAGGGTCTTGTCTCCATATGGCTTCTTAGGGAAACAGAATTATACAATGACTAAGGGCTGGGGATGTCGCTCAGTGGTTCAGTGTGCACTTGGTATGCACAAGGCTTTCCATTTGAGCAACACCACCACAATAATAAATAAAAGCATATATAAATAAATGGACTAACGCTGGACCTCGGAAAGGAAAGAATTTATTTTTCTTTGCACTACATAAGTGGCTTACCCCAAGTACAAGAGACTTCCTAACAGAAACCCCTTCTGCTTGCCCAAAGAACCCACACTGAGCAGGACAAACTACGTAATTTGTTTTACTGTAAATAAAGGAACCTGAGAGGCAGTCTTGTGCTATGGATAGAACTACGGAGTGGATGCTGGAGGACTGAGATTCTAGACTCAGGCCTGCTGTGTGACCTGGATATATATCACTGGCATCTCAGGACCAGACAACAGGAATAGGGCGGGACCCTAAGGGAGGATCTGTCCGAGGTCCTAGGAGCTCACCGTTCAGCTGTGCTCGGATCTCGTTCCCCAGCTGTGTGATCTCATCGCGCAGGTTCTGCAGGTCCTGCTTCATGCCTACACAAACAAAGCTATGATTTCCACCCAAATCATAGCCCTAACCTCAAGGAATCCATCCTGGCCACCACTTGCACAAAACTACAATTCACCACACGGAGCATGCGTGTGCCCAGGGCGTTGCTTACTCTCCTCGGGAAGGGGCGTGCCGAGGATGGTGGCCTGCTGCTTCTCTAACTCCCGGACTTTACTCTCCAACTTGTCCATAGACTGTCGAATAGTCTGGACCTAGGGAGGAAGACGGAGAGGGCTGAAAGACATGGGTGCTCCAGACTACGCTGCTCCTCAGTCCTCCTGCCCCCTCGAAAGGCCAGGCCGAGACCCAGATCCTTACCTTCCGGAAGAACTCATCGTCCGGGTTTTCCAGTCGGGCCGCGCCCGGGCGCACCACCAGCGCAACTCGCTCCTTGTCCTCCTCGTCCGAGCTGCAGTCCCCCTGCCAGAGCCGGAGTCGCTGGCACCAGTTCCTTGCTAGGACTCTTGCCCCGCAGGTCCCACAGGCTTCCGGGATTTTCCACACTGGCTACCAGCCACCCCTTCCTGCCCCCAAAGCAGGAGTCCTGCATTCCAGCCCGCGCGCCGCCCCCCGCCCTGCTTCCCGACTTTCTCACCTGCCTCAGCTCGTGGGTCCTGTCCCGCATGGCGGCCCAAGCTCCCTCTCCCCGGTGTCAGAGCTCCGAGGGACTCGAGACCCTAAACTCGGGGCGCGGGATTTAGCTCAGTGGCGCAGCGCGCCTGCCTGGCTTGCTCAAGGTCCTGAGCTCGATTCCCGATTCGCAACCCCAAAATAGATCCTAAATTCGGATATCCCGAACCTGACTCATAATGACATTCCCCTCCCTCATCCTGAGGGCCCCAACAACTGCACAAGCCGCCAGAGGGCCCCGTCCCTCGCACTATCCACAGTCAATAGGAAGGAGCCGACCTCGGGATCCCCGGAGTTCCACAGGTTGGTATTCCCCTTTCAGCCCCCCTCCCGCTCCCACTCCTGCAGTCACAGCCCCGCCCCTTTGGGATGGCTGGGGTATGCGCAGTAGATCGCGTCTCTTCCTGGCCCGAGGAAAAGGCAGAACAGGAAGCTAAAGCGCCCCGACCGGAAAAGGAGGTGCCGGGATACGAGAACCCGCCCCCTTTACCGGAACCGTCCCGTCCTACGACGGAAATCTGGTAGGTGCCAAAGGGGTGGGACTGCGTCATGCGTACGTAATCTGAGAGACCGGTGTCTCACATCACCCCATGGCGCCCCCACATCATGTGACCGTCCCGGCTCCCTCCGCAGAACGTGACTCCGACTGTCACGTGTCCCGGCTCTGTCAACGCTGTCCCTGAGATTCATCTCACGGCGGCCCCGGCATCCGGGTGTCCCAAGTTACCCCCCTCCAGCCCCGCGAGGTGGGGAGGAGCGCGCCGACTGTCCTGAGACCTGCTGAGGCCGTGGATGATGGGACTCTTGCTGAATCTGCCTCGGTTTCTTTTGGTTACGGGAGCCTGGGCAAACGGATGATAGAATTTGGTTTGCAATTTTTTTGGCGGAACCTGGGATTGAACTCAGGGAAGCGCTTATTCTACTCAGTCATCTCCCCGGCCCTGATGACTTAGAATTTGGGCTGTCAGTTTCTTGGGACTTTGCATATCAGAAAATAGTAAGATCCGAATCTTCAGCGTCAGAATTGCAGGGTTTTGTAGACAGAATCTGGAGGTAGGAAGTGACCTCACCAAGGCAGGGCTCTCCCGCACATGCCCGGCGCAGCCTCTCACGGGTGGGCGGCCGGCGCCCGGCGAGAGCACCGCGTCCCTTGCCTGCCCACCTTTGGGGCAGCTCGGGCTGAGCGGAGCGTCTGTGTGATGTGGTGCGGACGGCTTCCCTGCCATTTATGCCGCCAGCCGCTACCTTGCTTGCACCGGAGATCTGGTTCCGAATTTAACCACGTTCAGCACGCAGCGCAGAACGGGCCTTCACAAAACATTTGTGAACAGAAATTTAGCCTTTCTTGCAACTGAAAATTAAGGCTCCCGGTTCCCCGGTCCTCAGGCGTCAGGCTCGTGCCGTGCCATTTCCCTCATCTTTCCTTTCTAGACATTCACTGGATTGATATTCATTGGGGCTGGAGGTACGCCAGGGATGAAAATCCCTGCACTTCAAAGTCACTCAGAAAGTCGCTGCATAGCCAAGCAGGAATATTAGTTCTGGATCCCGGGGCTTTCTTGCAGAGACCCCATGTGAGGGCTCAAGCAAGGGAACAATGGCTCTCTCTAGTGTCCCCTGGTCAGGAGACCTGATTCCTACCTCAGAGTTGCTCTGAACTTCTGGAGAGACACTTCCTATCTCTGGGTCTTGATCAGTAGGAGGATGAAGGGGCCATTCTTATCTATATGCCCTGCTCTCCAGTTTAGCGACAGACATGCTGGTACATGCCTGTAATCTCAGCACTCAGGAAGCTGAGGCCAGAGGATTGCAGTGGATCGAGGCCAGCCGGGTCAGCATAGTGAGACCCAGTCTCTCAAATGAAGTTTAGTGATGATGCAGCTAGAGACTGTCGAGTGCTGTCTGATTCTGAGTGAGAGGCTTTCCTCCTTCTTTTCCCTTTACAGCCCAGCTGGCCTGGGCCTGGGAATGAAGGAGTGAGGATCATGCGTACTTGACCAACCCCCAGGCTCTGCTGGAGGGGGGGGGCATGGAGGCTGCAGTTCTGTATCAGCCTCTGTCCCTCTGATTACCTACTGCTTGCCTCCCGCCCCACCTTTCCGCTTCTCTCACACTGTGTCCCTCTGAGTGATGCAGTGGAAAGGGCTCATGGCCATCTGACCATCAGTCCTGCTGTGAGCTTCACCGGTTCATTCTCTGCTATGGGACTCAATTTCCCCATTTGAGAACATGCTCTGGCAATCTGCCTTGTTGAGGGTAAGATTTGGACAGGAGCGAGAGAGATTGAAAGCCGGATAGCATGTACCTGTCGTCCTACACTCTGGCATGCTGAGGCAGGAAGAGAGCAAATTTGAGGTCAGCCTAGGCAACTTACTGAGAATCTGTGTAAAAATAAACAAAAGGGGCTGGGGATGAAGACCCTGGGTTCGATCCCAGTAGGGCTGGGGTGACGATGGAAAGAGCTTGCAAACTGGTGAGGTGTCCCCCTCTCTGGGCTTTTACCCCTGTGAACTGAGCTCACTGGACCCACCTGTCCCATCTGCTGTATATTTCTGAGCTTCTCAGTAAGGTGCTTTTTGGTCCCCAGTTACAGTGTGTAGTTATTTGTGTCTGTTATTGCCTCAGGATCTGACTCGGGGGTGAAGGACTCTACAGCTGACCCCACTGTCCCAGGGTTGTTTCCTCTGGGAACAGTCTGCTCACACTGTTGAGCAGAGTGAGTCTTGGGTGTGGAGGTGCTGGGGATGCACATATTCCTTCCATTCTTCCTGAAGCTAAGACTGCCCAGTCCTGGACTTAGCAACCCACCCTGTCCCCACTACTTGCAGGTCTGATCCAGCAGCACTGGGACCAGCTGACCTAGCTCCATTCCCCTTATTCACTTACACAGCAAGTTACTTAACTGTGCCACAAACTCAGGGCCACCGCTTGTGAGATGATAAAAGCACCTCCTTGAGGGCCAGGGAAATAGTTCAGTGGAATAAGCACTTCCCTGGCAAGTGCAAGGGCCTGAGTTCAATCCCCAGTTCCACTAAAAAAAAAAAAAAAAAAAAAAAAAGAAGAAGAAGAAGAAGAAGAAGAAGCACTTGCTTTGTGAGAGCACTGGATAAAAGTGTTCGCTGTCATGTGACAGTGGTGTAACCCTTGTTACTCTGAGGATCTCTGCCGCCCCCATGTCTGCTAAGGATTCCTCAGGCTCTGCCCTTCCCCACCGTGCTGGTCTCCTTCCTGGCCTTGCCAATCCCCCAGCACCTCTCCTATCTCCATTTGGTTCCAACAAACCATATACTTTGCTGATTTACTTTATAAATTGTGTCTTCCCACCACCCTACCCCTGATGTTAGACTCCCAACAGTGCCCAAACTAGCTAACAAATAAATATTCATGAGTGAATAAGATCATTTTTCATTTCATTTTATGTAGCACTTTTAGGTGCCAGGTACCAATTTAAGGGCTCCATAAGTATTAACTCATTTAATCCTCAGAATGATTCTGTGAGACCCATACTATTACTGTCCTCATTTTGCGGAAGATGAAGTTAAGAAAAGTTAAGTAAAAATTTAAGAGAGGGGCTGGAGAGATAGCTCGGTGGTCTAAGTGCCTGCCCGGCAAGCACAAGGACCTGGGTTTGATCCCCAGTACGGCATGCTATTCCAGCCCAAAACCCCAGGTATACTGTGGAGGCCACTGAAACCGAGCGTGGTGGTGCATGCCTGAAATCCCAGTGCTGCCCTCTACACACACGGTGTGACTGACTCCTCCCCAGTGGTCTCTAGGTCTCCATCCAGACTTACTCTACTGAGCTATCTCCCTGGCCCCTTAAGTCTGGAAGTTTGAAAGACACTTCTTTGGCAAAACATGGGAACACAGGTGATTTCACAGATTGTTGGTGGGTTGGCAGAATGATACAATCCCAAAAATATCTACCCAAGTCATCACCCATGGATGCTTGACCCAAGCAGCCCCACTTCTGAGCTTCATGTTGTATTAGTTAGTTAATGCTGCATGAGAAATCAGCCCCGGAAATTCAGAGTGAATTAGTGGACTCAAACAACCATTTATTGGTCTTCTGAGGGTGGCTGAGTTGTTTTCCTGTTGGTCTGGCCTTGATTATGAAAGTGGCCCCAGTCACCTGACACCTCAGCTGGGGCAGGGTGATCCACCACGGGCTCCCGAGCTCTCCTATTCAATCACAACTCTGGTGAAGCGGCTGTTGTCCTTGAGCCACTCAGTCCATGTGATCTTTTGTCCTGGGTTTATTCATGGCATAGTGACCTCAGGGTGCTAAGGGGGTGAAAGAGGAAGCTGTGGTATCTCTTGAGGACCTGCTCTGAACCTGCACAACATTACTTCTAACATACTGTATTCTAAGCAAGTCCCAGGTCTATACTGACTTCAAGGAGTGGGGAAGTAGAATTTTATGCTCATCTTTCTTTCTTTTTCTTTTTTTGGTGGAACCGGGGATTGAATTTAGGCCCTTGCACTTGCCAGGGAAGCACTTATTCCACTGAGCCATCTCCCCAGCCCCTTTCTTTCTTTTTTTTTTTTTTTTTTTTTTTTGTATTGGGAATTGAACTCAAGACCTTGTACTTTCCAGGCAAGCACTGTGCCACTCTCCAGCCTGGGAACAAGAATTTTAACTTACTACATTTGTTTGTTTGTTTGATTAGTTGGTTGCTATTTATTTATTTATTTATTTATTTATTTATTTATTTATTTATTTTTGGTCTTCTTCTTGAGACAGGGTCTCACTGTGCATCTCAGGCTGGCCTTGAGCTCACTAACCTAGACTGGTCTCGAACTCACAACAGTCCTCCTGCCGGGCGTGGTGGCGCATGCTTGTAATCCCAGCACTCGGGAGGCTGAGGCAGGAGGATTGTTGTGAGTTCGAGACCAGCCTGAGCTACAAAGTGAGCTTAAAGCCA
>PVKA01041227.1:0-18222 GCA_004027165.1 Ctenomys sociabilis | reverse complement strand
TAATATATTTTATATAGTGCTGCATAACTATCACTTTGAGAGCTCTTTATTGTTCATCCAGGGGCATACTGCAACTTTTCATGCCTTTTGAGTTATGCTTTTTGTTATTTTTTATACATCTGGAGGTATTAAAATATTTCAAGTCTGTATAAATAGAAAATTTCTTACTTTTAGTTTTCAAAGGTATGTTTGCTAAGTATAAAATTCAAAGAGGATAGATTTTTTTCTTTCAGTCCTTTAATTAGTTCACTTTCTTGCATACTTGATCCTTTTTTTCCCTTTCTAATGTGGAATAAGATGCTATTTAATTTCATTCTTCCATAACTAATGCTTTTTATGTATATGCTCTAACATTGTTTTCTTCATAATAAATTTTGGACAATTTCATTTTTCTGTATCCTGGCATGATTTTATTTAAATTTCTTGTGCAAAAGGTCTATTTTTCTTGGAAATGTGGTATTATAAGTTGAACTAAATTCAGAAATTTTAAATCTTTAAATATTTATTGCCTATTCCTTTCTACTTTGAGAATTCTAATTATATGAATATAAAAAAAGAACAAAAGAAGCAGTTAATACTTAGAATTCTTGTCTTTACTTTGATTTTTTCCTCTCTTGAATTTCTTATCACTTCTTAGTTGTTTTATTTTAAAAACAAAACTTGTATAGTTATATCTGTTAACCTGAAAAACTAATTTGCACATAGCATCATGTAATACAGACCATTGTTGGATTCCTATTACTTTGATTAGTGAAATTTTGTATCATGTATAATGCTGTTTTCTCCTATCACTATTTTGAATTCTTTAAAAATAATATTAAAAGTACAAACAAACAAAAAAATCAGGCCTCCAAAATTCAAAGACCCAATCTAAAAGTGGGCATATGAGATGAATACATACTTCTCAGAGGAATACAAATGTCAAATACAAATGTCAAATAAATACATGAAAACATTTTTCCACAGCACCAGTCATTTGAGAAATGCAAACTAAATGGAAATTCCATCTCACCCCTGAAAGACGGGCTGTCTGAAAGAAATCAACTAATAACAACTGCTGGAGAGGCTGTGGGGAAAAGGAACCATTTTCTCCTGTTGATGGGAATGTGGACTAGTACTGCCATTATGGAAATCAGTACGAAGACTCCTCAAAGAACTGGGATTGGAAGTCCCATTCAACCCATCTATTCCCCTTCTGCATATTTTTCCAAAAGAACTGAAAATATCATATCATATTGATATATGTGTACCCATGTTTATAGCAGCACAATTTGTCATAGCAAAACATTGGAAATAACCAAAATTCCCATCACCTGAGGAATGGATAATAAAGATGTTTTGTTTATATACAATGGAGTATAACTCACCTATAGAAAAGACAAACTTGAGGCCTTTACAGGTATGTGGATGCAACTAGAGGCTACACTCAGAAGTGAAATAAATCAAACCCTCTATTGTCTCCCTAGTGTAAGAACCTGAAAGAATAAATGCAGTCTGAAAGGAATAATAGTACAGGAAAATGGAAAGAAACTGAACATAAAGAATAAATAATAAAGGTGAGGGAAAGGGAAACAGAAAAAAAGAGTAAGGGAAAAATTATGCAAGTAAATATTCAAGATAGCTGAAATGATTTTAGTTCTCATAATGCAAGCATTGAAGTAATTTAGTTAAATGTTAAATTCACATATATGTCTATGTGTATATATATAATGTGCTTGTGGAATGCGTTCTTTCTTTCTTCTCTGTTCATTCCTTTCTACTAGGTTCCACTTAGTTCTAGAGCTGTGACTCTAATCTAGAGTCAAAATAATATGAAGCACCTGCTTTTCTACCAGAGTTACTATGTTTGAGAAAAAAATGAGTCCAAAAATCAAAGAGTGTTCAACTTAAGTATTGAAGAAAATTTAATATGTACTGAAAACTTTCAAAATTTTATTGTAGCAATGCATATTTTAAACGTAATTCTGGATGTTTTTCTGTTTCATTCCTTCAACATTATTATTATTATTATTATTATTATTATTATTATTATTTTAATGTATATTGTTGTTGTGGGGTCTCTACACAGCTGGAGCTCACGGTGATCCTCCTGTTTTCAGACTCCCCAGTGCTGGGATTACAGGTGTGCATTACTATGCCCAGACTCTGGCTGGCATAGTTTGCCCTAGAGGCACGGCTGGCGTGGTACGTGATGGAGGGGATCAAACCTAGGTCCCTACACTTGCCTAAGCTTTTCTAATCAGATGCTTTAGTCAGCTGAGTTATCTTGCCATCCCCTCAACACTATTATTGGCCTCATGTTTCTCATGCTGCCTTATCTCTGACTTTCTGATCGTCACTGACTTATCTCCTATCCCAAATGGTGAATCTTTCCTAGGACCTGGTCAAACATGACTTTTCTGAATATGTCAGTTATTGGGATTCAAGACTGGAAAATTTGAGACAAAATATCTGTTATAGTTAGAAATTCCCAGAAACTGCTATTTATTCTTGATTGTTCAGGATAGCCAGCTAATACATATGTTCATTTATGCATTAACTTGAGAGAACAAATTTCAGAGATTCTACCATTAAGGCTTTGAAAGGTTACTCCTCTGAAATACCCCAAGAGTGAAATTGCTATAATTAATTTCTGGATAACATGGCTTAAGGATTAGTTTCAGACCAAGATCTACTAATATACCAGCAAGGAACACACAAGGCACAGACTAATAGTACACAGATTTTCATTAATCATTTAGCAAAAGACAATAGGATCGTTACACAGACAAGAGCTGCATATGAGTTGCTACAAACCTGAGTCGTCTAGGGACAACCTAGAAATTTATTGTAATTCAGTGCTACTCTGGCCCAAATGATCATGTGCACATTACACTATAGAAATTCAATGCCACTTGTATCCAGGTTCAGATATAAGCAGGATTCTTTAGTAATTAGGAATGGTTTCTAATGAAAGCAATTTCTCTTCTTCCTTCCAGGGATCTCTTATGAACCATGAAGAAGGGAAAAGAACACGGCAAACACTTAGTTCAGTTTGGCAGGAGTAATACAGTTCCGGGATTACTCTACTTGGGTTTGCAAAGTTAAGTGCTATAGTTTAGATACTGAGTGAGGCCTGTGTTTTAAAGGGTTGATCTGGGGTTGGCAATGAGGGAGAATGGGGCCTAATGGAAATTTTTAGGTGACTTGGAGGTGGTCATCGAATACAGTTCTCTCCATGCCTTTTTTCTTCTGCACAAAATTAGGTAAGTGGAATTTCTTTGCCCTGTATCCCTGACAGGAGGTACTGTGCTGCTACAGGACCTAAGCAACAGGGATAATGTGATGTGGACTAACATCTCGAAGCCATGAGACAAAATAAACTCTTCCTGTAAGGTGATTATCTCAAGAACTTGGTTACAGTAATAGAAAGTTTATTATCATAGCAAGTGCAATGGAGTCATACCAAACTTGAACTTAATCTGCCAATATTTTTATGGCATGGAATAATTTAGAAATTTAATGACAATAATGATAATGCAATGTAAAATCCATCTGAATAAGTGAATGTCATACAAATGAAGCAATGTGTGTGAAGAAGGAAATGTAGTTTTTGACAGTTATAGGAAACACAATTGAGCAATATGAAGTGTTTCTGCTTAAATGAAAAAAGTTAAAATACATTGTTAGGCAGGCAAGTAAGTAGATGATGGTGTCTTTAAGAATATGTTCAATGAAAAACAAAACTCATTTAAAACACATGTTTAGGAGGCAGGGAGATGGCTCAGTGGTATAAGCGCTTCCCTGGCAAGCTCAAGGGTCTGAGTTCAATCCCTGGTTTTGCCAAAATAAATAAATAAATAAAATACATGTTCATTGAAAACCAAATTATAAATAATGCATACATCATTACTGTATTACTATATTGGCTATATAATCATATGTCTTATATCTTTAAAATACAGTAATCTTTTTCTAGGGTGGTTACCTGGGATTTTACTCAGGACCTTGCACTTGTTAAGAAAGCACTTATTCTACTGAGCTATCTCCCCAGCCCTAAAACACAGTAAGCTTAAGTTTAATGTTTGCTGAGACACTGTGAACCAACAGAATATTCACTGGGAGACATAGACACAGTTCACCGAGTCAATTGAACAGCTGGATTCTACACCCCAGTGGAATCTACACCCCAGCCATTCAGTACAGACCATTTCCTGGCAGGGACCCTAGATGTGCCCAGTTTATACATTTCAAGAGACAATGTTCGTTGAAGGTAGTGACAACAACAGCTTCATGACACAGAGCACCAATGGTATAGCAGTTTCATGCTTGTGAGTTTTTAATAAGAAAATTCCAAAGAGAGGAGTGTGGGTGTGTGAGGCACAGTGTACGGAAGCCGCCTGTTGAAGTGGATGGCCACAGGTGGTAAGACAGGGCTGAGCCTGCCACGAACGGCAGCGAGGATGAGCTATTAGTTGTACTTCTCACAAAGCAGTGGGGTGCAGGCATGGAAGCAGCTGTTTCTGTAGCACTCTAGCTTGTACACTACTACTCTGGAATCCAGTAAGTCACAGATGCAGTGTAGGTACTTCCTGCAAACTTGGGACAAAATATGCAAGGGTACATCTCAGGGTTCCTTATTCCTACCACAAATAGATTCATTATGCCTTAGATATACAATATGAATGCTGTATATCTACACTCCTGGCATTCCAAGAAGTGTTTAGTGGATAATCTTATGCAGGTATGTAAGATTTGGAAAGTTGAAGTTTCATCCGATTCTATACAAGCTGGGCCATTGGAAAGATATGATCAATTTTTCTTATTCGTCAAAAGAGGTGCTACTTAGACTACTTAGCTATAAATTGTAAGTTAGTTATTGAGACCAATTCAATAAAATTCATATTGAATACTTTCTTTTCATAGTTAAGAAGAATACAAAGATACATAACCTTAAATTTTCTTCTCAATTCTGATATTTTAAGTTCCATTTCATCTGTTTTATTTTGGGTTACATGGAAAACAGTACCAACTTGATAAGCCTCCTTGTATAGGTGGTTGAGATAATCATTATTCTTTACCTTTAGTTTCAGTAAAGATTGAATTTCAGATTCATATTCCATCTTTCTTTTTATACTATAAAAATAAAGGAAAAATATTAATATATGATTATGTTAAGGTTACATATACAGAAGTGAATATATTTAATAATAAAAGGACAAGATCACATTTCATACTGACAAAATATAAAACAAGATAGGCAATTAAAATTCAAGGGTCAACCAGATAGCTCAGTGGACTAAAGCACCTGTATAGGCAAAACACAGTGGCTGGGGTTCAATCCCCGGAGTGCCGTGGAGCCCCATGTCCAGGGTACTGAGTCAATGATTGAGACTGAGTGTGGTTGCACATACCCATAATCCCAGGATTTGGGAGGCTGAAAACAGAAAGATCAATGCAAGTTTGATCTACATAGTGAGATCTATCTTGTAGACCCTGTATTAATATACAGAAAAAAAATCAAATACAGAAAATGTCTCCCAAAACTTTATTTTTTCTTCATCTCCTATTAATCACCTCTAATCATCAGTGTGCCCCCAGTCTCAGAAGGATTAGAGCATTAATATGAAAAGATTGGAGAATCTCAAAGTTTACCTTTCAGGAGTATCCAAGTGCCATCAACAAACCTAGGGATATGTTCTCAAATCAATCCTACATCTGCTGAGTCATATTCTGAAACTGAAATCCTTTGTAATCCTTAAAGCTATTTTTATTAAAGGATGTCTTAAATGGAAAAGTCAAAAGTAAGACAGAAGCATGAGCTATAGCAAGGTTTCTCAACCTCAGTAATGTTGACATACAGGCCAGAATATCATTTGTTGGAACAGAAAGGATGTCTTGTTTATTGTGAGATGTGTAGATGTTGTGTCACTGTCTCCAAAATGTCTCCAGACTTTGCAAGTAAGTGAATGTATAGCATAAGCCCCAAGGAGAACTTCTTGACTTGAAGAATGGTCTTCAACCTTAGAGGTACACTAGAGACAAAGCATGTAATAACTCTCTGTGCTTTCGGAAATTCTGATAAAACTGACCCAGGGGAAAGCTCCAGTTTGGGCATTTTCAAGCCCTATTAACTAGAAAAGTATTCTCAAGTTGAGTATGCATAAAAGTCACATAGAGAGCTTATTAAGTCAGAGTTCCTGGATCTAATGTCACAATATGATTCAGTAGTATGTAACACAGAGCTGAGAACAGACTCAGGTGATGTTAATGATACATGGTAGCTAACCACACTTTGTTCAATTAACATTGCTGAAAAGGTTATTGCCAGGATGGACATGACTATTTAAGAGAAAACAGAGAAGATTGAATTAATCCACTACTGCTTGTGGGTCATGCATTCTTTCTTCCAATAAAACCCTAGGTGGAAAATAATCAGCAATGAACACTAGTGATGAAAGATGGCAGCTCCAATCGGGCAACCCATGACGTTCCTTCCTAAAGAGTTGCCACTGAGCAAGAGAACAGGGGGAACTGAGAGGGTGGATAGGTTGCTTGGGGCTGGTAGTTTTTATCTCAAGTTTTCAATACTGATTATTTTCCACCTAGTTCGCCCTTTCAGAAAACATGGTCATAAATAAATGTGAGCATGATACAATGTGCACAAATCAATTAATGTAATTCATCATATGAATCAAAATGAGGTTATCATCTAATCATCTTCATAAACTCAGGAAAAGCCTTTGATAAGTCCAGCATCTATCCATGATAAAAATTCAGGAAAATAAGTAGAGAGGAACTTTATTCTGACAAAAATCATATGTGACAAATCTACTCCCAATATCATGTAAATTGAAAGAAATGAAAAGCTTTTCCTCTAAAATGAAGAACAAAGCAAGGGTATCCACTATTTCCATTCCTGTTCAATAAAGTACTCAAAACCCTAGCTAGAGAAACTAGACGAAGGAAAGAAAGACAAGGGATATATAGAGGAAAGAAGAAATTAAATTATTATTTGCAGATGACATAATTTTCTAAATAGAATGAAAATATTTGTGCAACACATACAAAATCAGCTCACAAAAATCCACAGTATTTTTGTACACTAATTGAATTCACCGACAAAGAAATTTAAAAAACAAAAAAAAAAACACAATACTGTTCACAATAGTTACAAGAATTAAATATTTGTAAACTAACCTAACCAAGCAAAAGTGAAGACTACGGGCATACAAACCCTAATATTCTGTGAAAGGAGAGTGGAGGGGACATCAGAACATGGAACTATAGCCCCTGCTCCTTGACAAGAAGCAATGTTTTCAAAATAGCCCTAAGTCCCAAACCGATACACATTATAACATAATTTCTAGCAAGATACCAATAGCATTACCCACAGGACTAGCAAAAGCAATGATAAAAAATCATATGGAGCCAGTGGGGACCCCGAGGACCAGAAGCAAGGCAGGGCATCACGAGCAGCACGTGAGGCAGCACCAGTTATCTCACCAAACTCCTGGGCAGAAGCAGGCATATGATCAACAGAACAGGTGAGAGGATGCGGAGACAATGCCTGGCACATTCACAGATTTAATCTTTGCTTTTGTTGTTGTTGTTGTTTGTTTTGTTGTGTGGATCCAGGGATTGAACTCAGGCCCTTGCACTTTTCAGGGAAGCGCTTATTCTACTGAGCCATCTCCCTGGCCCCTACTAATCTTTGGCTTAGAGGTTAAAAATATATGCTGATGTACAGGTAGCATTTTCAACAGATTATGCTGGGAAAACTGGCTACCCACACATAAAAGGTTGAATCTAATCCTGTATTTCTCACTATGCAATATTCAACACTTGGTGAGCAACTACATTTTTGTGTTTAACTATATGTGATTATCTATACTTGTATATTAATGTATATATCGTGTGTGTATGTTTATGTATTTATGACTGATGGAATACACATAGCGCTGTGGACAGTGCAGTTATGTGCATATGTGTGTACATGTATGTAAGTGTGTTTGTTAAGAAGCACCATCTGAGCTTTGGGGAAGAAACAGGAGACATGTTCTGGAAACTAGAGACATTTCTAGCCTTATAAAAGTGCTACAGACAAGACCAAAGTGGGAAGTGAGTGCTGAACATCAGGAAACAAACAAATTATACCTAGAAATATAAAGACATGATAATAGAACAGCTGAGCAGTAAACACAAAGAGTAAAAAAAGTCACATAGAGAAAACAGACACAAAACGATGCAATTAGAACCAGAGAAAATGATTTTCTTTTTCTTTATGTATTTGGTACAGGATTTCACTAAGAACCAGAGAAAATGATTTTGTTCAAAGAAGAGAAAAAATAAATCTCATTGCTATACATTGATAGATTATTTGAAATTAATGAGCACAATCTGAATAGACTAAAAAATTTACCATGGTGCTCTCACTCAAATAAATAACATAGAATTACTTCAGCAGCTAAAAAGTATAATAGCCAAAATAAATGGGAAAGATTAGAAAACATATTGATCAATTGATTGCAAAAAGTATTATGTAAAAGTGAAGCTAAGACACTAGACAATTATAGAATTATGAGATAAATATAAAGATGTTCAGTATTTATTTAAATTTTACTAAAACATGATTGTTAGGAAAACATTAGAAATCTGAGTTGCTCAAGATTTTATTACAAATGTTTATAAGAATTTTATTATATTTATAGAATAAAGGATACAATTATAAGTCTAATGCAACTATTCATTGTATACCAATTAAAATAATCAGTTTATATTTAATAAGCAAGGTTCTATGCTGGCTACAACTG
Organism: Ctenomys sociabilis; assembly: GCA_004027165.1. NCBI lineage: Eukaryota > Metazoa > Chordata > Mammalia > Rodentia > Ctenomyidae > Ctenomys > Ctenomys sociabilis. The sequence goes on along the minus strand of PVKA01041227.1, from coordinate 9,430 downwards.
CCTACAGAGTTGAGACCAATCCAGCCTCAGAATTTGAAAATAGACATTTAGTACAGCAACATTAATGCCACGAGATATAATTTAATACAAAAATATAAATAAGAAAGAAGAGGAAAATAGTGAAATGAACAATCCATCAAGAAATGAAATAATTATTTACTTCAGTGCCTCTTACTCTATGTTCTTCATATATGTAACGAAATACCCTTAAGCATAGGAAACAATGCACAAATCAATTCTTTATTCTCCACTAGAACAAAATAGGACAAGAAATGGAGAAGAGAGAAACAGTATGTAGCAGAATTACAGGTTTGGAAAGTCAATATGAACCATCAAGTTTAAAAGTATTAATTACTGCTAGTTTAAAAGTATTAATTACACACACACACACAGACACACACACACACGCACACACAGAGCCACAGCTAGACATGGAATATTGAAATTTAAGAATTCTCAAACAAGAACATAAAACTTTAAAGTTCACAGGAAGCAGATTATCTGCAAAATAACTATACCCAAAATACCACCAGATGTCTTACCGACCAAAAATATGTGTAAAAATTAATCTTGAAGTTTATGAGAAATATTGATCTTGGATCTGGTGTATGATACTTTGAGAAAACCTTGGCTCAAGCAAGGAGAAAAGAGAATGGAAACAGAAGTGTTTGTTTAGATAAAATTTGCTATAAAGAATAGAAGAACAGAAGTGGAATGCAAGAATAAGTTTTGTTTATGCAATATTAAGAAGAAATAAAGATTTATGAGAAAGAAGAGACAACTATGATATGAAAGTTTCCAGGAGGAGGAAAACGGAATCTTCTTTGCATTCTGTCTTTGTTGGAAAGGTGACAGCTGACACTCAGAGTGACTTTTTAAGAGAGAGAGTCTTGCTAAATTACCAAGTTGTCCAATCAGTTCTTAAAACTTCTTAGGCTTTTGTGTGGGCAGCCCAGGGTGCAGGGGTTACAGGTCGCACAGTTATTCCCAGCATGGTGAGTTTTTATGAAGGAAGAGAGGGAGAAGCTATGAGGAGGTCATCAGAAACGCTGAATGCTCTAGAAATATCTTGGCAGGGGTGGACCAAATATCTTAGCGGATTAAAGTGCAGGCTTAGGCAGACGCAGGGACCCGGGTTCCTTCCCTGGCGTGCTGTGCAGGCTCTGTCCCCTGGGCACACTGAGACAGCTATTGGAACTGGACATGGTGGCGCGTGCCTGTAATCCCAGCACTTGGGAGGCTGAAATTTGACCTGTACTGTGACCCTATAGACCCCGTACTAAACATATTTTTTGAGTGTGTTGTTAATGTTTATTTTTTCCATAATTTTACTGAAGAACACATAGCAATGAGAGTTTCAAATGAAATTAGGAGGACAGATTCAACACTTAATACACGGCGTATTGTCTTCTTAGTGGTTATTTGTTGGACAAGATGCAGACATAATCTATTTACAAACACTATTAGAGCAGATCCCATTATTCACTGAATTAAGAGAATGTAGCTGTATATTTATCTTAACTGTTTTGAATATATAGATTCAAAATGCTCATTCATTTGTATCCCCCCCCTTTTTTTGTTTAGTTTTGTCACTTATATATTATGGGTGTGTGAATTTAGCAAAATATTCCAAAATAGTCCAGTTGTTTAAAAATTAAAATTAGAAGTATTTTGGTTGTGCTGAACATCACTTTCCACATTGGGTCTGAAAAGTAAAGTTCTACATGGAAGCCAATTTATTGTGTTGCTACTGAAGCTTAAACATGAAGACATCTAAGGTATTCTAGCCCCTTGATATCTTCTGAGTGTGCTAGCGTTCTGCATGCTGGTGTATTTCTACAGGTTCATATATCTTACAAAGCTTGTAGAAGTGATCAACAGAACCATGCTAATGTAATGTGTCTTGTGCAGTGCCATTTTAGTACCTGGGGGCATTTTATAACCATGATGCTCTATTCTTGATACTCTATTTGTGATACTCTTTATAAATTGTCTCCCATATGCTGCAACCTTTAGAGTCCAGCACCATCGCCCGGTGGTGGGACTTCAACCACCCAGTTGCTAGGAATAGGGCAGTGAAGCATTCTGATCATTTAGGTCAATCATAGGGATTTTTAACTCATAAAAAGATTTGGAGGCTTTTTTAGAAACTAATTTTATTGATACATTTGTGTATATATAATGATCACATTCATGATACAACTTTATCCTTTTTTCCCAAATCCACTTTCCTTTCAATTCTTCTCGTTAAGTACAGAAGTTCTGTTTCCATTTTTTTCCTTTTAGCCTTTTTCCCTTCCCTCTCTCCCTCCCTCCCTCCCTCCCTCCCTCCCTCCCTCCCTCTCTTCCTCCCTCCCTCTCTCCCTTCCTTCCTTCCTTCCTTCCTTCCTTCCTTCCTTCCTTCCTTCCTTCCTTCCTTCCTTCTTTCCTTTTCTCCTATCCCTTGTCCCTCTTCTCATTTAAACATTTTATTATTATTTCTCAATAACTCTCATCCCTTTCAGTCCTTATTTACCTTTTCAGTATATAAGGGTTATTATGACCAAGCATAATCAGATCTATCAGAAGAGAAAAAGAAGATGACGTAAACAATTTAGTAAGGAGAACATAGAAATATAATAGACAATCTAAGGAGCCTCTGAAAGTGTTAATTAGTTGTTGGGGTGAGGATGCCAGAAGAGCGAAGCTGGAAAGAGAGGTGGTTTCCATCCAAGACCAATTCTTAAAATTGAAATCAGGCAGTGAATTTGTTGTCAGAAATGACAAAAATCAAATAAAACCTTGATAGAAATGTGGTGTAAGAGCTCTCCTCCCAGTGTGGAGTAGGCATCAGATTCCCATTTCCACAGCAGAAGCCAGGGATGGAAAGGTGCTTTATTTCTAATATTTAATACTTTATTTAAAAATATCTAATTACATTTGAATGATGTATATTCCATTTAAATTTGCTATTCTTACAATTTTATCCTTTGATATCACTTGTAGTGATTTATTGCTAACATATAGTTCACTTTGAAAGATATACTATGTTAATTAATAAATTTTAGTGCACTATGTCTATAAATATTCCCTAGACTATTTGGTGACGATGATGGTAATATAGCATAACGATATCATGGTTCATCTTCTTCTAGCAGTCTACACTTTGATAATTTTGACTCTTAAAGCATCCAGCACTGAAAACACTTCACAGTTTGCTGTGAAATTCTGCTAGAAAAAATTTTGTGCTTCTCTGAAGTAACATAAATGTAAGGCTTACAAGATATAGCTTAAGTAGATATTAAAATCACCGAACCCTATGGATTCATTCTAAATATTTCAGGCTATTTATCCACTTAAATGATATTCTAATTGAAATCTCTGCAAATAAATTATCTCTCTGTTAAATCTTCACAAACACATTCCTTAAAATACATCAATAAGTCTTTTTTGGTGCTTAATAGCTTTTGAGCTTCTTTCCCTTGACCATCTATTCCATCTTTGGATCACTGCAATTACAAATGCTGATCTTGCTTGAATACAGTTGAGCATTAGAAGTATTTATTTAGAGGGCCGGCCAAATAACTCAGTGGATTAAAGCACCTGCAAGCAGGTGCAGGGGCCAGGGTTCAATCCCCAGGCCTGTCCTACCAGCCTGGCCCTCAGGGGTGCACTGAGATGGCAATTGAAACTGAGTGTAGTGGTGCACGCCTGTAATCCCAGCTCTTGGGAGGCTGTAAACAGGTGGCTCACTATGAGTCCAGTCTAGCAGTGAGACCCTGAACATGCTGCAGACCCGTCTCTAAAAAACGAAAAAGAAAAAAACTATTTATTCAGGGGATAGGGAGATAGCTCAGTGATCTAAAGTGCCTGCTTAGGTAAGCTTATGGAAGCATACAGGTACCTCGTTCAGTCCCCAGCACCATATGCCAGGCCAGTCCTGCCTGTAGGGTGGACTGAGCCAACCTAAAAACAAAAAAAGAAGGACTTATTCAGGATATTAGAGCCTCAAAGTAAGGAAGTAAGGAGACAGGGATTCCTACCAGGCAGCCAAATTCAGGAAAATTAATCTAATCAATTTCAAATCTTGTTAACCAAGTTCATCTTTCTCAACTTTGTGTTTAAAGCCTGTCAGTCACGTGAATAAGCTAAGTAACATTGTTTCCTCAAGCCAAATGCCACAAATTCAAAAGGTCCATTTCTAATGGATGCTTGATACTTTGTGAGTCAAAATCATCAAAGTGTAGAATGCTGCCACGAAATGGACAAAAAATGATATTATTATTTGCATATTATCATCATCTAACATAGTGCTGTGAATATTCATAAGGATAATGTACTAAAATTTACTAACATAGCATATATATTTTAATGTTTCCATTTTCAGATTCAATTATACATGAGCAATGAATTATATATGGAAATAATAATTACTTTGCCCACTTCAATAGTATGACAATCTGGGAATAGCATAAGAATGTGTAACGGTGCTCTAGTGAAATGCTAAGGTATACAACAATTTCAATTTGGAGGATTTCATACAGTTATTCATTAGTCAGGAGGTTAATGATTTGTTTTTAATAATTAAGAGAAATAGGGACTACTGGTATACCCAGATAAAGGATACAATAAAATATGAAAGAGAGGAATTCTGTGTCTTTCAGTGACCAACAATGGACATAGACAAACATAGAAAGGTAAAGAAAATCATACACTTTCGATTTTTTTTAAAGCGATTAGTAAGCATTGTGTCTAATCTTTTCTCTAACACGTAATAAATAGAATCTTGAGATTTCCCTGGCATACATAGGAAGACAGGCAGCGCAGTTGAGAGGAAACAATGAAACAATATGCATCTTTTTTTAAAATTATTATTATTTTTATTGAAGAACAAATAGCAATGATACAGTTGCAAGACAAATCAACAGGACAGATTCACTAAATTAATGCGCTGCAAACTGTTTTCATAATGTTTTGGTGCTGCTCAAGGTGCATACATGATATTATACTTATAGACATTGCTGTAGCAGGTGTCTCTAATCAGTGAATGAAGAGAGTGTAGCTGTTTACTTATCTTATTTTTTATAGCTGAATTATATCACAGATTCAATAATTAATACTTTCTACCTTGTTATCTCCCTAGTGTTTGTCCATAGTAATTTCTTCAGATAACTCACTATTATTGTGGAATGATGCATTGTGTTAGATTGTGTCGCCGAGTTCAGGCACCTAACTAAATTGGTTTAATGACAATGGAGTGCTCATCTTTGACAGGTCTAGACAAAAAAAAAGGGGGTATACAAAGGAAGAATCATGATTTGTGTGTATAAACAGTATAGTTAGGATAAATATGCCATGCTTCTGCATAATTCTATGAGAAGCAAGATTTGCACTAATAGTGGTGGGACAAGATATTATGTTGGCTTCTAGTACTATGGACAATATTCATCTTGAGTCAGTCAGAATTGTAGTCAAACCCAAGTGCTTCCTATACAATTGTAAGGCAGTTTCAGATGCAACTTCCTCATCCTATTAGAAAACTAGCCTCATAGGAGTTATCGGGGATGTTATAAAGATTAATTCTACATAAATTGAGGGTAATATGCATACTGCATACCGTCACTGAAAAACATATATTATTTAATAATGTTGTTAATTACAAAGATATATAAGAACACCATTGATCTTTATGGTGCTCTCTGCTTTAATGAGAACATAGTAAGAGAAAAAAAAAATCCCAAAATGAGTAATCATTATTATTGCTTTAGAGAAGAAAGAGACATAATAGGTGGATTTCACATCTAAGTCTACAGCAAAAAGGATGGAAGTGCCAGGACACTCACACAAAGGAAATCCTCAGAAAAAATGCTCATCTCTCTTTAATTCATTACTCTATGTAATGTGGAGATGCCTCCACCCCAGCAACCCTCATAAAAGTCTCCAAGTGAAACTCTCAGCTCAGAGACGGAGCAAGAGGTGAGCAAACCAAGAGAAACAAGTGTAGTAAGAGCTGCGAGACAAGTCCAGGGCTCCTCTGAGTTTAATTAAATAAGAACTCATTGCCTAACACAAATTCTGTGTTAGATGATGAGTATACAAAAATGAGTTAAAACAAATGTTCCTGATTTATATCTTCATAAAGGATAAAGTTACAAAATCACAACAAGTAACCCTAATGTTCTTTGGTACTAAAATAATGGGAAAAGCATTTACACTACCTTGGTTTGTAGATTGGAGAAGGTAAGTTACCAGGGTGGAAGCTTCTGGGAATGATGTCTATCTAATGAGCCTTCTATTAACTACATTGAAAAATAAGATGAAGAAAGGGAAATGGAGAGAAGGAAAAGCAGAAAGAGACTTCCAGCCAGTGGAGCAACAGACTGAGAGTGAAGTGCAGAAGAAAAAAGAGAAAACATGCATGACGTACATATATAAACTTCCCAAGATAAGTATAATCATTATATAACTCAATCATGCTCTAATAAAAGGTAAACAAATGATCAGAAACAAAAACATACACATTTTAATTATGTTAGAACACAGAGATCATGGAAACATGTGATAAAAGCTGGGCACGAAGTTGGGCAGGTGACAGACTTGGTGTCTAATCCTGACACAGTTGGTTGACTGTTGTCACATGAGAAGTTTGGTTAAAGAGAAATTTAATTACATCATCTCAACAGTTCTACATGCTATGATGTAAAGACTCCCCTAGGGTGGCTGTCACCTGGATCGTACACAGGGAAACAAGGAAGGACAGAAGTGCTTCTGTTTGTCAGCAGAACTTCAGGATTTGCCGTCAGCTTGGACATCATTTCCTGGCTTGCAGTACAGACTCTTCTGCTTCCCAACACAGACCCATCAGCCATCTAATGCAGGACTGGCACAGGATGCTGCAGTGAGCTCCAGACCTGGGCTGAGTCCACCGGTCTCCGGTGTGCAGACGCCTCTGCACTCTTCCACATCCAATTCTGGATGACCCGTCGAGAGCCGATGTTACATTTTATATGCATTTGTATATCTTGTATTGTATCTCCTTCTCTAGTAAAACACTTAACTGATACAGTCTGGAAGATTTTGGGCTTTATCTCATAGCTGGCAAGAAGCCTCTGAAACTTATTGTAAGTGGCTTTAGAGCAAGTAACAATTCATGCTCTGTAGCAAGACTGTCCCAGTGACGCTGTGTATGCTGCATCTAAGGGTTCATAACAGACTAGTTGAAAGCCCATTCAAATATTTCAATCAAGAAACAACTATGGCCTGAGCCATTTTATTGGTAATTAAGACAGAGAGAAAGGCATTCATCGGAGAAATATTTAAAAGAAAATCTTAACATAAGTTGGTAAGTTATTGGCTGAGAGAAGAAAGAGAGGGATGTAGCATGATACCTCAAAGAGGCAACTTGGTAAATAAAAATGCCAGGAGTTATCTAAATATCGAGAGATATCCTAAATGACAGCTATGTACAGGTAGTACAATGGTGCAAGAGAGAGATAAAGAATATGGAGTGAGATTAAAAAGTAAATATTGATGCATATACAGATATATGCATCTATCTACATAATACATGCATGTATGTGGGACAGAGATAGAGACTGAAAATCAGAAAGAGTAAGAGAGAAGAAAGGAAAAATTGGAATGAAAAAAGACTAAAAGCTATGCAGTAGATTCCAGAAGCAAAGTCATTTTTCTTCTTCTTTTTTTTTTTTTTTCACTTAGCATGGAGGTTTCAGAAGCCAGACTAATATATGTGAAAAACAAATACCTAAAAGTTGAGCAAATATTACAAACAATCTAGCAAATCTGCTAACCTGTGTAAACATTAAATGAGAATAGAATGGAAATACTGAATGATTTGGGGAAGATGAAGGCTTTCATTTAAATTGGAAGACGATTGATGAGGTCTATAGGTTTTAAAAAAAAAAAAAAAAAAAGGTAAACAGGAAAATGATTGAGAATGTCCGGAAAGGAAGTGACAGATGTAACCTATGTCCTGAGCAGGGCAGAGGCAAAGGACAAGGGGAAGCACTGTGCTTCAGAGGAAAATAAACATGAAGGAAAGCTATTTGTAGACATTGCTACTTTTGAGTAAATTTGACATAAAGTATGGTGCTTTTATGAGTGATGTAAATAAGCTATATTGTAAATGCATTAAAATTTTATGCATTTACAATATGCATAAAATTCTGAGTTTATCTTGTATGGAATTTATTATAATATCTAAATCCAAGACGTCATGCTTTAAAACTCATACACTCTATAATATTATTCTCTTGAAAATCCTTTTACCATTCTCTTCTTTTTTCTCATTTCATTTTCCACCACTTTTAAATTTTGTTCCACAGTTCACCTCTTTTTCTCTCTGTGCTGCATTCTGGGTTCTACTTTATGTTTTCAAGTACACTGATTAGTTTTCCTCATCTCTAGCTGCCACTTTAATAGAATCTTTAGCAACAAAATACAGTTTATTTGTTTATACGATTTAGAGGATTGTTTTCAGATTTACCCTCTGTAATTCCAGCGCTTGGGAGGTTGAAAACAGGAGGATCACTGTGAGTCCAGCCTGTGTAGTGAAACCCTGGAGACTCTGTATTAAATACGTAAATAAATAAATATAAATTTACCAGATGTATTTTGACATTGTTCAATATTTACTGTGACCCTGTAGTCACTTTAAGTTTACGTAGGTAAAATGAACCTAATAATTTTATTTTCTGAATCCCATGATAATTGTATTGCTTTAAAATTATTCAAATAGCAAGTGTACTAAAGGATATTGCTGATAACTTTTATTCAAGGTGAAGTTTTTTCTCCTATGTTCTATAATTTTGCAAGGTCACTTTAAAAACATTATTTGATCTCTGGAAATTTTGTGACTTCAGCCTGAATTTTATTACTCCAGAGAATATGTGAGCCTCTTCAAGCACTTGTGATCTCAATAAAGTATTCTGGTCATTTCTCTTCTCTTCATATCTAATATCCTATTTACAAGAGGACCCTGTCAGAGCCTTTCCAAAATATATCTGAAATCAGCTACTGCTCACTATTCACACTATAAAGTCCCTGATCTATGTGTTCAATATTACATTTTTTTGAACTACTAAAAATTTTTTCCTACCTCTATACGCCAAATCCCATCCTTCACTAAGCAGGCCAAGAAAGTCGTTTATAGACATGTTAAGAATTTTGAAAAAGAATTACAGCTATCCATTCTATAAACCTATTTTAGGTTTAAAAGCACCATGAAGCTATGAAGAAATCCAAATGAAAACTCACCATAACAGTGTTTATAGCAAGTAGTAAATTAAACTATCTAAATTAAAGCAATTCTTACACAAACCCTAGTTTATTCATATAATAGACTAGTACAGTTATTTAAATGTTGCAATTGAAATTTGTCTCATAATGTGACAAAAATTCTACCATACTGTGTTCAGAATTCACAGTTATC
>PVKA01041226.1:0-18228 GCA_004027165.1 Ctenomys sociabilis | reverse complement strand
TCCCTGGTTCCACCAAAAAAAAAAAAAAAAAAGAATATGAGCAAGCCGAGGCACAGCCGCTGTCGCGGACGTCTCACCAGACACACCAAGCTCGTGCGGGACATGATCCGGGAGGTGTGTGGCTTCGCCCCCTATGAGCTTCGTGCCATGGAGCTGCTCAAGGTCTCCAAGAACAAGCGAGCCCTCAAGTTCATCAAGAAAAGGGCGGGGACGCACATCCCCACCAAGAGGAAGCGTGAGCAGCTGAGCAACATGCTGGCCGCCATGAGGAAGGCAGCTGCCAAGAAGGACTGAGCCCCTCTGGAATAAAACTTTGCAGAAAAAAAAAAAAAATGCTCAGTTACTTGTTTAGCATAATAAAAATGTGCCAAAACTCAGAAGTAGTATGTTATACAACCTTATAAACATACTAAGAATCACTGATGTGATTTCTATGTTAAATGAGCAGATTTCATGGTACAGTACTTTTACTTCAGTAAAGCTCTTTAAAAATGATAAAAATGGGGGCCAGGGAGATGGCTCAGTGGAATAAGCACTTCCCTGGCAGGCGAAAAGGCCTGAGTTCAATCCCCAGTTCCACGAAAAACAAAAAAAATAAAATAAAATAAAATAAAATAAAAATAAAAATGATAAAAATGGGGGCTGGGGTGATAGCTCAGTAGAATAAGTGCTTGCTGGCAAGCTCAAGGACTGGAGTTCAATCCCTGGTTCTGAAAAAAAATAAAATAAAAATAAAATAAAAATGATAAAACTACAAACAGACAAGAAAGTTTCCCTTCTTTACCTTCCTATAATTAAAAAATGGTGGGGGAGGGACAGTGATCTCTACCCTTGGACTGAAGACTCTCAGCCAGGGTGATCTGTTCCCCCACATATTTAGCAATGTCTAGAGGCAGTGGATGCCACAGTCAGGGAGTCAGGCTGCTGCTGGCATCTAGTGGACACAAACCAGGTCTGCTGCTAACATCCTACAATGCATAGATTGACCCCCTCAGCAAAGGGTTTCCTGGTCACAGACGTCAACAGGCTGAGAAATCCTGCCTTCGATGAAGCTCCACCAGCAAAGAGCAACCGCAGGAGTCCTTGATGCATCCCCTTGTGTTGAGGGCACTTATTTGATCTACAGTATCATAGAAAACTCAGTCAGCCAGGAGTGGTGGCGCACATCTGTAATCCCAGCACTCAGGAGGCTGAGGCAAGAAAATCTCTAGAGTTGGAGACCAGTGTGGGCTACAAAGTGAATTCAAGGTCACTGCAGAGTGAGACCTTGTCTCAAAAAGACCAAAAAAGAAAAAAAGCAAACAAGCAAACAAAGCAAGAAAGAAAGTAAAAGAAATAGAGCAAGCTCACAGTCTCTTTTCTAGGAGTGTGCTTGGGAGAAACTCCTGTGTGGTCCTAGTTCCAACAATTGTTATACTTCCTCTTATTATCAGTCTGTTTTATCTCATAGACACATTGTAGGCATTTTTCAGGTTCATTGGACTTTATTTTATATCTCTACCTTTTTTACAATTTATTATCATTCTCTTTTTTTTCCCTTATTACTACTGCTAATCTTTGCTTTGTTGCGGTGTTTTAGTTATAATAACCTATTTACACTGTGTAGGCAGGACTCTGAATAAAGACATATAAATTGTAGTGTTTTCTTAGCTGTGAGCCCTGAATAGGAAGCAGGCAACTAATCTGGCAGAGACAGGGACGTAGTGAGACTGTGGTGGAGACCGCTTACCCCCCACAGTGCCTTCTCCCTGCTGCAGGAACCTGGTAGGTGGCACAGAGGCAGGGAATCAGGCTCCGTAGAACACAGAGGCTTCTTGGTGTTGGAAGAAGATGGGTCTTGAGCAACTGGGGAAGGAGTTGGCAGGAAAAGGTGGCCATAAAGCAAGAGCTGGGTGCTGTGTTAGAAAGTGACTACCTTGGGAGGCAGTGGTGTGGCCAGAATATTCAAGCTTCAGTTCCATCATTGTTGCCCAAGGATTTTGCAGACAGTGGCTGCTTAGTTTTTCTGTTGCTAAAACCTGGCATAACTAACCCCTGTGTGCGACCTATTTTAGGACTGACATGAGCACACGAAGGGGAAAGTGCAGAGGAGTTGCTCAAGGGTGCTGCGAGGCTGAATTTTTTTTTCTTTTTGTGTTTTCTTCTTTTTATGTTGATCAACAAAAGTGATTGTGGCATGATTGCACCTGTAAATATACTATCTTTAAGGAAATAAACCCATTTGCAGTAGGTAATTTCTTTTGCAGACCCATTAGGGGTCATAAAGCAGGCCTAAGGGAGGCAGGAGATTCAGCTGACCACAGAGAATCAATTAAAACTCACCCAGTGGCTGGGGGAGAAAAAATTTGTTAATCACTGAGTTCCATCTGTATCAATGATGTGGGCTGGGGAGATAGCTCAGTGGAATAAGCACTTCCCTGGCAAGCACAAGGGCCTGAGCTCAATCCCCAGTTCTGAAAAAAAAAAAAAAAAAAAAAAAAGATGTATCAATGATACAAGTTATTGCTCAGACATGTAGACTAGAAGAAATCTCAGGGGGCAGGAAAGCCAGTTCCTGACTCACATTCTCTCTCAGCAGTATTTTGCACTTGTGAGATGTCTACCAAGCTATTTTCCTTACAGAAACAGAAAAGAGACAAAGGAAAGAAAAAAAAATCCTTAGTCCAAGATAGTATAGAGGTCAGGGCTCAAGGTAAAGTGACTTTTCCAAGCTTATATGGTGTTTTGTTTCACTTTGCTTTGCTTGGTTTCCTGATCTCTAGGAAGCACAGGTGACACGATTCTAACTTGTTGGGTCTGTCACACTGTCTTCAGCGGCAGTTTGTGACCTGTTTTATCTGAAAGTCTGTGTGGGCCGGCAGTCAGCCCCTGGCCCCCATTGCCTTACTTCCACAGTGTTCCTCCATTCATATTCCCTCACTGTACTTCCCCGGCATCCCTCCCGCAACACCTATACTGTGCCTCTCTGGAGACCCCAGGCCCTCTTGTGCCTGAATGAACAATTAAATAGCATCGTCAGTGGTGGTCCAGCGCTGCCTCTCAGCTTGCCCTTAAATCCTCTGGTAACTGGCACTCAGTGCTTTGGAGACTCATAGAAGGTTCTGCTTATCTCTGGACATGCTGTCTCCTCTCCTGTATGTGCCTACTCCTCCCCCTGGAGCTCATGTACAACAGAGTTCTGCTGCTGAGGCTGGAGCACAGGAGGTACCTTCTCCTTGGGACAGGCAGGACTTGTGGCTCAAACTCTATTTCTGGAATATTTGATCCCTTAGTGGTGGCCTCAGAGGACCCTCTTAGCCTTCAGGGAAGCACAGGCCTAGATCTCCCATCCATGAGGAGCCTTGGTCCCTCAGAGCCCTGGCTACAGTACCTTACACCACCCTCTGGCCCCTTCCTCTCTTACGCTTTGGTCTCTATCTGTCTCTGACCTCGAGCTTTGTGTGAGACCCATGCTGGCTGGAGAAGCCCCTGGGCTGATGTGATTGCTCTGGGCCTTCCAGGGTATTCTTCCTGTGAGTAGGATATACTCTCACACATACACACAAATAGGTGCACATGTGCACACAAAGGTACACATTGACACATGGAGTTGCAGTAGTTGCGTGGGTAGAACAGAGTCCTACGGAAAGCATCAGACCAGGAACCTGGAAACTTGAATTCAGCACTCTGAATATTGACTGTGGGGTAACAAACATCTCCTGCTACCCCTGTTTCCTCTTCCATACCATGATGGGAGAACATGAGCCTCCAAGGCAACTCCTTTCTGTGACCCAGGTGCAGAAATATGACAGCTGCGTGTGGAGTGGGTTTTGTATTGGAGAGTGGCCATAGCATTCAGTCACATGAGGGTAGATGGACTGGCATCGACGTCTGGCTCTGCTGCCATCAGACTGTGTGATCTGAGATAAGATCCTTCATCTCCATCACAGTAGCTTCTACATCTTTGGATGATTTTGTTTGTGTTTGTGTGTGTGTGCTAGGAATCAAACTCAGGACCTTGAGCTTTGTAGGCAGGCACTGTACTGATGAGCTATATCTATCCCCTCATTTAAATCTCTTGGACTTAGAATTGAATGCGATCATTTGTTTTACATAGCCTTGTCCTAAAAATGATACATATTTTTACTGGCGCTTTAGCTCCATCTTTAATTCGCTAGGCAACCACGGGCACACAAAATGAGTTTGTACCGACCTCAGTCTCCTCTAGGAAGACTGAAGAGTTTGATCTTCGAAGTCCATTCCTTTTACAATCTCCTCTTTAGGTACAGATCAGGAAGAGTGATAGTCCTACATGTGGGTATTCAGAGATCTGCCACTTGGGCGCAGTATGATCCTATTGCATAAACCCAGGCTTGGGCTGTTCTGGAATGATACAGATGGTTAGAGACAAAATTTTTAAAATGAAAAGAAAATAACCTCAAACACAGCAAGATAAAACAAATAAAATTAGAAAATTAGAATGGATCAAAGCCAAACCATATTCTATTTTGTTCTGTTTTTAAGAACCAACCCCACCTGTTCTTATTTATACTTCATTTGAAATGGAAATTACAGGGCTGGGGAGATGCCTCAGTAGAATAAGTGCTTGACTGGCAAGCACAAGAGCCTGAGTTCAATCCCCGGTTCCACAAAAAAAAAAAAAAAAAGAAAGAAAAAAAAAGAAAACTTTAGCCAGGTGTGCTGGAGCATGCCTATAATCCCAGCACTTGGGAGGCTGAGGCAAGAGGATTGTTGTGAGTTTGAGACCAGCCTGAGCTACAAAAAAAAGTGAGCTTAAGGCCAGCCTGAACTGCATAGTGAGACCCTGTCTCAAAAAGACAAAAAAAAAAAAAAAAAAAAAAAAAAAAAAAAAAAAAAAAAAAAAAAAAGAAAGAAAGAAAGAAAGAAAGAAAGAAAGAAAGAAAGAAAGAAAGAAAGAAAGAAATGGAAATTACAAAAGTGTCAACAGTTGGAACTGGAAACAACTCAAGTACTCATCATTCTGCTGGCCTGAATTTGAGAAATGCACAGTGATGATTGGGAACACTCAGTATTGACCAAGTTGAAAAATGAAACTACTGGGGCAGGGAGATGGCTCAGTAGAAAAAGTACTTCTCTGGAAAATGAAACTACTAATGAAATAGTTCCAAAGACATAAAATAAGTTGAAAATAAGTTACACATTAAAATATAAGTTAAAGTAAATTCTATTGCTCTATTTTAATGTTTTATATACTGTTTTTCTATATTGCATGTTTTTTAATGTATTTAGTACAGGGTACAGGGTCTACAGGGCCTCACTATACAGATTGGACTGTAGTGATTCTCCTGTTTTCAGCCTCCCAAGCACTGAGACTACAGGCTCTGCCACTATGCCCAGTCTCAATTGCCATCTCAGCGTGCCCCAGGGGCAGGGCCAGCACTGCACTCCAGGGATTGAACTTCTGGCCCCTGAGTCTGCCTAAGCAGGCACTTCAATCTGCTGAGCTATCAAGCCGGCCTTATGTTATATTATTTATGGATCTCAAACATATTTCAAAACACTAGGGAGATAGCTCAGTGGAATAAGTGCTTGCCTGGCAAGCACAAGGTCCTGAGTTTGATCCCTGGTACCGCAAAAAAAAGAATAAAAAGAATCTAATCCACCAAATCTATTCCTCTTACAGCATCTCGTTGCTAATACTTTATATCTATTAAAATATAAATTTATTGGGAGTTTGCTCAGTTGTTTAAAGCTCCTGCTTGGACAAACTTAGTCAGGCTCACAGGATAGCTATTGAGTCCCCAGCTCCACATGCCACACAAGGCCCGCCCTTAAAGCAGCCTAAGCCAGCCCCCCATAAAAAAAAGTCCTTCTGAAATACAAATTTATGTGTTCTGGAGGGGTTTTCTCTCTCTCTGCCACCACCTTGAAAGGTTGCTCTCTGTCATGTACCACTCTGCCTTGGAGCCAGCTGTGTATGGACTGAAACCTCCCATAACTGTGAGCTAAATAAATAAACCTTTCTTTCCTTCATGTTAAGTGTTGGGTATTTGTCCTAGCAATGAGAGAAGAGTAACTGAAACACCCATCTGCCAAAAAGAAAAATTAAAGAACCTACCTCATAGGTTTGCAGTAACAGTGACTTGAGGAAATTCAGGTGATATGTTTGTAATAGAGCCTGGCAAATAGTGAACTATTGGATTAGTGTTACTTTAAAAAAAATGGGTTTGCTTTCTACTTTAAAGAAGAGGCAACAGAGATAACATCTCAGTAGAGAGGACAGAGTGGCATTTCATTCTTGCTGCTGCTGTTGTTGTTGTTGCATTTTTTAGGGAAGGGCCTACAGAGTATTCAGGTCTTACTAATAAATTGGACTCTAGTGATCCACCTGTTTGCAGCCTCCCAAGTGCTGGGATTATGGGTGCACACCACCACACCCACCCTCAATTGCCAGCTTAGCGCACCCCAGGGGCAGGGCCTGCATGGCAGGCCTGAGGATCGAACCCCTGGCCCCTGCACCTGCTTGCAGGCACTTTAATCTGCTGAGCTATTTGGCCAGCCCTAAGAATGGCATTTGCTGTGGATTTTCTGGATAATTGCAGTCATAAGGAATTGGAAAATTCTGCTGAAGATCACATGTCAGATTTAAGATGTGGGGACCCTAAAAATCCAGAGCATTTTCCTCTTCCCAATATTATGATTCCTATTAGTCTGTCAAATGTAGGCTTTGTACCTCTTTATGGTGGAGAGCAGACTCAGAAAATTCTTGCTCTTTTTGCTCATGAGGATTCACTCACAGCTGTGGCTCTTTACCTTGCTAATCAGTGGTGGGCTATTGAGGTTACTGTGAAAATATCTGTTCCAACTAGAGAAAGACTTAAGCAGGAAGCATATGTGCTTCATTTCTTCCCCAGAGTTACCAACTGCCGGTTTTTGATACCATGCTTATAAGAAATACCAAAATAAAGATTTTGGGCTTCATATGCTGGAAGGCTTTGTTGATTCCTTTACAGAAGATGCACTTGGTTTGAGGTACCCTCCGTCTTCTTTCATGTACACAACATGCAGGCAATACTTTGAAAAGTATCCAGGAGATCATGAACTCATTTTGGAAATTGAAGATGTTGGACACTGGTATCAGAGAATACCAGTCACCGGAGCATTACAGAGAGAAACACTTAAAATTACACCAATTTCTCACAATGAAGCAAAAAAACCTGCATCTGGAGAATATAGTCTTGCAACTGTTGCAGAATATGAAACAGGATCTGAAGACAATCAGTCTCATGAGATGCAGCTACCTATGGATTCGCTGAAAGATGCCTTTGCAAGCACTTCTGAAAGTTTTGACAAAACACTTGCTTCTACTCATACTTGGGGCAGTCATTTGAAACATCCATAGATTGGCAAGTGACTTCAGGATTCTAAATTCACTAGTTCTCAAGGTGAAGATGATAAGACTGCCCAGACTTCACCTGCAGCTTCAATAAATAAATTAGAATCCACTGTGTGCACACTGGAGAGCTCAGAAGACTCCTGGAAGAACACCCAGAGCAGAGAGCAATTGATTTTGATGATGAAAGCAGCAACAAAGTTGCATGCCCCACCCCTGAAACACAGCCGCACCTAGAGAAGCAAGATGGTGAAAAAGACTCTGAAGTGGTGTCTATGAATGATGAGATACTGCATGATACTCTTAAGACCTTACTTGTAACTGAAGAGGATTCTGGTAGTGAACAAGATAGATTAAAACTGCAGTCTTCTAATTCCAGTGAAGACTCTGTAAATAGTACTCCAGTGGGGGGAAAAAATAGTGCTCCAGTGGCAGAACCTTCAAGAGCTGAGACTGGGGCACTGGATAAGACCCCACTCATAATGACTCAGAAATGTTGATAGCCCAAGGCACATCTTATGACAAGGCATACACTGAAGAGAAACTGCCCCCAGTTCCAAAAGAAGAACACACACTTGGGGAATTCAGACAATGTTGAAGCACAAGTTGACAGTGGTTTTTCTAACTCTGTGATACCTGAATTGTTTGAAGAACAAGACTCTAAGAATTTATTACTCAACACTATTTCGTCATTGGAAGACCAGGGTGAGGCAGGCACTGAGACCTGGGGAACCTCTACTGCTTTTTCTCAGAGTTCTGTGACAGAAGTTGAACTTGAAGATGAGCCATTTTCACAGAACGCAGGACAGAAGAACCAATCAGAGGAGCAGTCTGAAGCATCATTAGAGCAACCGGATCAGCTTACACTACCCGCAGAGAAAGCTGTGGCTAGCAACTCGGAGGAGATGGAAAGCAGAAGTGCCTGTAGTGGACAGGCGGAATTTTAAGAAGAAAGGCCAGAGGGCACAAAGGACTTAATAAGAAGAAAGCTAAACTGACCTGAGTGAAGAAGAGATGCGTCTGATAAATCCTCTTTTTGTAACATAATTTTTAAATATTGTAATTAATAAATAGCATGGGGTACACAAAAAAAATTCCAAAATGTCAATTTGAACTTGTTTACATTGCAGTTTTCTTTTTAAGTTTTCAGGCTTTGTGTAAACACAGTGGTTTTGTTTTTGTTTTTGTTTTTATTAATCATTTCAATTTTGGAAAACCAGATCATATTATATTTTTCTTCAGTAAATGAAACATCTGACCATTAATATTTCAAAAAATATAAAGTAAAAAAAACTGAGAAAGTAGTGTGGTTTTTTGTTTCATGTAAGGATCACAGAAATCTTTTGAGAAGAATTTTGTTCTGTTTTGTTTTGGCTGGCTGAGGATATCTTAAGGGCAGGTCTAGTAAGGCAAGAGGATCTGGGGATCGAACTATAGTATCCTGAGCCTGACTGCTTTGCTTAAGCAGGCATTTAAACAACTGAGCTAATGAGCAGGTCCACACAGAAACCATTTTGTTTTTCTTTTTTTTTTGGCGGAACCAGGGGATTGAACTCAGGCCCTTGGCTTGCCAGGGAAATGCTTATTCCACTGAGCCATCTCCCTGGCCCCAGAAATCTTTCATAGTAAGGATTTTAATCATAAAAACTTGCTGAGGGTCTGTCAAAACTAGTCAGTAATTTTTTGGGGGGAGGTTGTTTTGTTGTGCTGTGTTGTGTTGTGTCTTTTTTGTATTTTAGGGAAAGGTCTACAGGGTGTTCAGGGACCCACTACTAGATGTACTCGTACTGATCCACCTGTTTACAGCCTTCCAAGAGCTGGGATTACAGGCACATGCCACCTGTCTCAGGGGGCCTGGGACAGGGCCAGCATGACAGGCCCGGGTATCGAGCCCTGGCCCCTGAGCCTACTTGTAAGTTTTAATCCACTGAGCAATTTGACCAGCCCTTAACCATTAGTTTTTAAAGTATAGGAAAGCCTAAACAGAAATAAGTGTCAGTAAGTTAGATAATTATAATCTTAAGTAAATGAGAGTACAAAAACAAAAGTTTATGATAGAAGGTTTATGAAGATATGCTATAGATCCTCTTATTGACAGAGTACCTTCCTTCAACTTCAGTGTATGGAAAGATACTTAAAAATCTATTCTCCCACTCTCTTATCATCTTAACTATGGTATGTGGGCATGTTATCTAAAATCCCATTTATAGTATTAGTTTGTTCTCATTTTTTTAAAAATCTCTGCTTATTTGCAGATGTTTACAAGTTTAAGGAGTACACTTTCAATCACGTGGATAGCCCCAGATAATGAAATTGAGGAATATAATTTAACTTGAACTTTTGGTCCTGACCACAGACAAATTGAGCCAGAGATGCTGTGCTCCCACCCAATTAATATCTACAGGTCAGGGCCAGTGAAATGGCTCGGTGTAATAAGCACTTAACTGGCAAGTGCAAGGGCCTGAGTTCAATCCCTGGTACTGCCAAAATAAATAAATAAATATCTACAGGTCAGAAGCGTGAGTCCCTCCTTAACAACCCCCCCCATCACCCCAGCCATACTCTGTCATCTTTATTTCCTCTTCAGCTTTCATTGTCACTCCTGAGTAATTCTCCTGGCAGGTCTTCCAGGCAGGGTATGCCTTGGTAGCTGTTCTTGGGTAGGTTTGGAAGTGCACACCTCAGCCTTAGAGCAGCATCATGGCAGGAGGAAAACTGCCCTAGGACCTGTAGTTAGCAGAGCTTAATTCAAATTAGAGGGGACTGTTACCCATTTCATCTTAGTCTGTGAGTAGTGGTTGTAATCCAGCCTGTACTCTATAATTTCTGTTCCCATAGCAGAAGCATTTGTTTTTCTAGTGACTTGTTTTAAGACAAGCAAAATTCTACTACAGTCTGGAGAGAATCTCAAAACCTCTTTGGCAGTATTGGCATATATTAATTTGCTGTTAAGCCGGAGAATGTTTGAGCACATTTCAACTTATTTGAAACAGCTTGCTCTTGATCTGTATGTGAAAGAAATATGTTAGACTGTCATTATTTTAAGTGATATGAATTTATGTGGAAGATTTATTTAGCCTTCAGCCAGGTGATATAATGTCATCATACTTTATTTTAGGATATTAGAATTACAAAGATCTTTCTTAAATTCTTTAAGCATGAAAAAATAGTGTACTCTTTAATTCTTATTAGTTCTTAAACAGTTCTATTTTATTGATTGGCAGGAGTGAGATTAATTTCATTGTAAGTGAAAACTAAGAAACTTTCACCATGCTTTCTCAATAAATAACTAGTACTAGTGAGCCTGTCAAATATTCTTGCTGTTCTATACATTTTGAGAGACTTACTAAAATTTTTTTTCCATTTTTCATTTATTTAAAAACTTGAGACACTTCAGTTTTTAGCTCATTGCTTCTTTAAATGTTTTCTAAAAATAAGATTGCACTGATAGCTTGATGTGTAATAGTTTGAAAAATGATTCATATATGATGACTGGGGGACAGCCTGCCAGTTAGCTCAGTTAAAGTGCCTGCTTATGCAAAGGCAATCAGGCGCAGGATACTACAGTTCAATCCCCAGCTCTACATGCCTTCCCAGACCCACCCTTAAGGCAGCCTGAGCCAACCAAAAAAAAAAAAAAAAAAAAAAAAAAATCCTATGATGGGTAGGGCTAAAACTATAAACTATTTACATTTGATTTAAATAAGGAGTTTTGAAGATTCACCTTTTGTTCAGCACAAAAAGATTTTTTCCCCATTGTGTCTGACAAATTATCCTTGGGTTTGTAGATCATAGAGGACAAAATCTGAGTCACTTGCAAAAGCCTAACGGTAATTTATTAAATATTTATCCCTTATAGGGAGTCTAATCAGATTCTTAGTTTTTGCAAGGCATTAGTGAATCTTTGAGAATTAGGGGACTGTGTGCGTCTTCAGCCAGCTAATCTAGTTGCCGAGTGTTCAGTCACATTCTACACAGTCCTTTGTGAACTATTTTCTGTTGTCTTGTTTGCAAAAAAGGACATTCACTTTTTGTGTGCATGTCCTTATGTAATATAAAGCAGATGGTTACTAGCAGAATTTTAGTTCTACTTTCAAGTTAATTCAATTGCTAGACCTCACAGAAATTAATATATTTAAGAATTTATTATAAAGCTTCTCTACAACTTTTAAAGATGGGAGGCTCTAGTATGATTTTTTAATAAAATCAAAATACCATGACTTAGAATGTCAGTCTTCCACCTAAAAATGTATTTGTATTCGTGTTTCCATTCAGCACAGCCATGATAAGTTTACACTAGTCATTAATGATTAGTTTACGCTAGCAGACTACCAGAACACCACCTAAATATGGTTTCAGTAACTTTAGAAAAGCACTTTGAAGGGTTATAAATTGTATCTACTTGTTTGGAATAAGTGCTTCTCTGGCAAGCACAAGGGCCTGAGCTCAATCCCCCATTCCATAAATAAATAAATAAATAAATAAATAAATAAATAAATAAATAAATAAATAAATTGTATCTACTTGAGCCTTTAACTAATACTTAAACATCTGCTGTTACACTGGGCTTTATCCTTTGGGATACTGTCTATGGTTTGGTCACACCAGCAAACAGATTTAATGTAAATAAAGAATTTAAGGGCCAGCCAAATAGCTCAGTGGATTCAAGCACCAGCAAGCAGGTGCCAGGGGCTGCGGTCTGGTCCCCAGGCCTGTCGTGCTGCTCCACCCCCACCCCGGGCATGGTGAGATGGCAACTGAGACTGGCTGTTGGTGATGTGCACCTATAATCCCAGCTCTTGGGAGGCTGTAAACAGGCAGATCACTATGAGTCCAATCTAGTAGTGAGACCCTGAACCCCCTGTAGACCCTTCCTTAAAGTACAAAAAAGAAAGAAAGAATTTATATTAACATTACTAGTCTGTGTAACAGTATTTTACAGACTTGTTCCTTTTATGTCCAGTGGTAACAATATGGTGATTACAGTGTGATCCAGTCTTGGATGAAAGTTATCACAAATATGCCTGTTTTTATACTGAACATCAAGCTTCCTTTGTAAAAAGTTGCTTATTTCTGCTTTTAAAAAAATAAGCAAACTTCATTTTTGTAGTGTTCAATAATTAGCTGGTCATTTTTTCTTTTAAGTTTTTGAGCTTAAATTTTTATTACTGGCAAAGTAATTTGCTAAAATCTAATTGTAAAAGAAAGGTTTAAGACTGGGTGTGGTGGCGCATGCCTGTAATCCCAGCACTCGGGAGGCTGAGGCAGGAGGATTGTTGTGAGTTCAAGACCAGCCTGAGCTACAAAGTGAGCTTAAGGCCAGCCTGAACTGCATAGTGAGACCCTGTCTCAAAAAAAAAAAAAAAAAAAAAAAAAGAAAGAAAGAAAGAAAGAAAGAAAGAAAGAAAGAAAGAAAGAAAGAAAGAAAGAAAGAAAGAAAGAAAGTTTAGCATCTGCCAAGTCATACTATCATACTGGACCATTTCTGAGAACTACTCAGTCCTTTTCTAAGTGTTTG
This sequence comes from Ctenomys sociabilis, assembly GCA_004027165.1. Classification (NCBI taxonomy): domain Eukaryota; kingdom Metazoa; phylum Chordata; class Mammalia; order Rodentia; family Ctenomyidae; genus Ctenomys; species Ctenomys sociabilis. Next base: position 5,356 of record PVKA01041226.1, on the reverse strand, counting down.
TATATGTTCTAAAACTTCAACTATATTTATAAAATTTAGAAAAAAGATAGATTATACAAAGTAGCAAGTCTTGCCTGAGTAGTTGCCTATTTTCTTGGTGCTATTTTCTAAAGTGTAATTAAACCTATAAATTTATATTGAAAATATAACATTTGATTTTTAATTCTTTATTTTTTATTGATTTTATCAAGAAAGAAATAGCAATAACACAGTTTCAGAACAGGTTAGTAGGATAGTTACAGTAATTGATACATTGCATATTGTTGTTCTTTCTTGGATGCCAATACTGAAATGGTCTGGAGATCATTAAAAAATACCATAGTCTAGTATCAAAGAACTGGATGCTGGGCAAAATAGGCAGTAAGTTTTCAACCCTAATAAATTGAAGAGACAAGATCTTGGGACAGACTCAAAAAGCCAGCTTGTCTCAGTTACTCTTCTTCTGTCATTTCTGGGACAAATACCTGACACCCAAAATGAAGCAAAAAAAGTTTATTTCTTTATTTTTTGAATAATTTTATTGAGAAACAAATAGCTATGAGATAATTTCAAAACCAATTAGTAAGGCAGTTTCAATAATTAATACATTGCATACTGTTGTCTTCTTAGTGGTTATTCATTATACAAGATGCAGACATGATATCCTTTCCACAAACACTATTAGAACAAATCTTTCTGTTCATTGAATTAACAGACAGTAGCTGTACGAGCCAGGCGTGGTGGCGCATGCCTGTAATCCCAGCACTCGGGAGGCTGAGGCAGGAGGATTGTTGCAAGTTCAAGACCAGCCTGAGCTACAAAGTGAGCTTAAGGCCAGCCTGAACTGCAAAGTGAGATCCTGTCTCAAAATGACAAAAAAAAAAAAAAGACAGTAGCTGTATATCTGCCCTAACTATTTTGAATATACAGATACAAAATGGTCCTTCATTTGTATCCCCTTTTTTGGTTTAGTTTTGTTTGTCAGAGAAGAGTATTCCATTGTCACTTAAATATTGTAAGTGCATGCAAATCAGCAAAATATTCCAATATAGTCCAGTAGTCCACAATAGTAGTGGGTTTTCTGTAAGACTAGCAATATCAGAAGTTGTTGACTTGAGCCTTTTACAGCTCAGCATATTAATATGGCTTTACTTTTTATACTTCATTTTTATACTTTTCTGCTAAATAGTTAAGACCAAAATAAAGCAAGACCTATATAACAAGAAATGTAACTTCTGTATGTGACAAGGTCACGCAGCCGATCTAGGACAAGTGAAAGGAAATAGAAGATCAGTTTTCAGGAGAAGTGTACAGAAATTAACTTCACTGAAAGGAGTATATACAAAAAATCCAAGTAGATGCGTTTTTAAGATGTTTTAGCTGTTTACCTTTATATCCTGGAACAGTGACACAACAATGTAATTGTCTCTGGTTTGAGATAGATCTGGTTGTGCAAGTAGGGCCTAAACTATTCTGCCTACAGCACTCTGGAGTCTTTTGTTGGCCTGGCCTCGACTCAGGACCCTGAATGCCTCCATCAGCATGTAATACCAAGAATTGTTACTTCATAATGTTCCCTTAAGCAAAATTAATTTTGGTTTGCACTTTAGTCTTACACAGACTGAAAAAAAAAAAACTCTAAACTGCATAAAGCATGATGTTTTAGCCGGGCGTGGTGGCGCATGCCTGTAATCCCAGCACTCGGGAGGCTGAGGCAGGAGGATTGTTGTGAGTTCAAGACCAGCCTGAGCTACAAAGTGAGCTTAAGGCCAGCCTGAACTGCATAGTGAGACCCTATCTCAAAAAGACAAAAAAAAAAAAAAAAAAAGCGTGATGTTTTAATGTTACAGAAACAAAACTGGCAAAAATTGAACAAGACCTATTTCATACGTCAGATAATAGTGTACAGATGTGCCACCAGGTACAGATAAGGGCCACACGCAAAACTAGGTGAGCTTGGTTTTCAAAATGGAACCAGTCTTTATCCTGGGCAGGGGTTTAATGATTGGTATAGAATCAATTTATATATTGATATTTATTATAGGTAAATTTCAAGGAGCTTACCTTGCTAGATCATTAATGTTCCTTTTGTGATGTTATGTGCCAATACACAGCTGTTTGTATCTTTATTTGGAAACCTGAGATTTCAAAACCCAATGTCCTGCCAGCTTAAGGGTACATTGTAAAGCTGAACTTTGGCGTTACTGTGCAAGATTTTTTTCATGCTGTCATTTGTAATATGTTTTGGAATTAAAGTTTGGTCACAAAAATAAATAAATATATAATAAAAACAAAACAAACCAGAAAATTCTATACAGTAAATATCAACAGTGACTTTACCCTTAGGGGAGAAAATTGAAAAGGGATAAGGTGAAAAAGTAGAGAAATAAAATAGATTAGAAACAAGGTTAAAGGAGAAAGGAACATTATCCAAGCTTTGGGAAACTGATGGAGATGACAAGGGAAAGGAAAAACAAACTAGACAAAAAGGCAAATGGGTTGGGCCGGGGAGATGGCTCAGTGGAATAAGCACTTCCCTGGCAAGTGCGAGGGCCTGAGTTCAATCACTGGTTCTGCAAAAAAAAAAAAAAAAAAAAAAAGGCAAATAGTTTTTGAGCTAGGGATGTAGCTCTGTGGTAGAGTGCTCCCCTAGCATGCACAAGCCCCTAATTTCAATCCCCAAGACCATAAAACAAAAAAACAGACAAAAATAATAAAGTAAAAAATGCTCACATGCATGAAACAAAACAAAAACAATCAAGAAAAAAGGGAAAAACAAAAGCAAAAAAGGGTTAAAAGAGAGAGAGAGAGAGAGAGAGAGAGAGAGATGCCTCTGATTCAAGCCTGTGGTTATCTTCTGAGATCTATAGTTTTGTGGCAGTGTCCAATTCAGGGCCTGAGTCTCTGCCATTGGTAGATAAAGAAGCCAGATAGACCTCAGATCCATGCGGGATGACCCCAGCAAGCCTGCAGTAGGAATGGGGTGGGGAGCAGAGCTTGGTCCTTTGAACTCCACAGAAGCTCAAGCTGATCCTGGCCTCTGGTTGTGCAAGTAGGGCCTGAACTATTCTGCCTACAGCACTCTGGAGCCTCTTGGCCTGGCCTCAACTCAGGACCCTGAATGCCTCTATCAGCCACACAGAGCCCTGAGAGGAAGCATCAAAAGGCTGCCCTGAGTCTCCCGGGACCCTTAGGGCCCCCTCCCTAAAATAGCTTCTGGCTAAGCACTGTCCCAGGGAGGCTCACCCTGAAGTCACTCACCAGCAGTAGTAGCTCACAACACCCACTGCTGCATTTCACTGCTGCCTTTCTTGGTGGAGGTTTCTGGAGTCACCTACCCACACTGTCTCTCCTGCCACAAGCCAGGAGTCAGAGAAAAGGTGCAGTTTGCCACCTCCTTTTCTGCATTGGGGTCTATTTCTTCACTTTCCCTGTAGGCTCCAATTTTCTTTTAGATTCTTCTTAGATCCCAGAGTGGACCTCTCTCCACTTCTTCTCCAAGTTGTTATTTTCCAATGTCTGCATTCTAAATCTTGGAGAGGCTGATTTGCTGCTGTTTGCCACTCTGTTATCTTCCTGGAAGTCCCCCAGGATTCTCTTCATGGACATCTGACATCTGATTGGCGGGTTTTGTGTGATTGGCCTGGGGTCACAGATTTGCAACAGCAGCTTGACACTGTTATCACATCATATCAAAGGTGCAGCCCATCAGAACAATTTACCGCAGTTGGTGTTGACCCCTGTCGCTGACTGAGGTAGTGCCCCGGTCCAGTCTCTCCACTGTAGCTCTTTATCCCCCTTTCTACAAAGTCAGTTTCTGTAGCCCACATACAAGGAGCTACATTCTTCCTTCTCAAGGGCAAACTAACCACATAAATTATTCGGGGGGGAAAAATATTTTTGTAATACTGTTTCAATGGAGAGCCCTCACACTGAACTATGTCACTACGCTTCTTTTTATATTTTTAAATTTTGACACAGTCTGTTATGGCACTAAGTTTTCTGGTTAGACTTGTACTTGTGATCCTTCTGCCTCAGCTAGTCTGAATAACATGATTATGAGAGTGGGCACGACTGAAATACTAAAAAATAATTTAAAAAATAATTTAAAAATCAGGCTGCCTTGAATTAGAGGAAGCTCCCTGGGCTGCAAAATCGGACATGAAACTGTGGCAACGAGAAAAACTTCTTTGTCGTGTAACTGATCCACCAGTTTCAAAGGACTTGAATTTTTTAGTGGTCTTTAGACCTTGAGCCACCTCTATTCAAGACATCCTTTCAGATCATTCCCAGCTGCAGAGATGTCATCAGCCCCAACTAAGTTCTGAGAGAGTGCTTCCCATTTCTGAAATTCACAGAGCACTGCAGCTTCCCTCAGCAGCTGGGCGGTGGTCAAATCCTGAGTGGAGCCGACCTTCCAGAAGTCAGAGTTGCTATTATTTCAGTAACACTTTTCTTGGAGGATTAGCACTGTTTTGCAAAAAGATTTTTTTTAAGTGCTTCCCAGGAACTGGCGAGAAGTCTAGGTACTAACACTGGGAACAGATAGAACAGGGGGCAGCCCTTAGGAAAACTGGGACAAGCCGTCCAGCCTGTAGAAATTAACCAGGGAATTGGGACACTGGGTTTACAAGCCCAGCTTCATTAGGCCCAACAGAAGGACCCTGGACACATGCCAGGACATTCCAGACCCAAGCCTGCAGGCAGGAACTTAAACACTCTGATGTGGCAAGAGGAGGCCACTTTCCCATTCTTTCTTCCCCTGATTTCTTTCCCTTCCCTCTGCCCTGGGAACCAGGCTCTGGGAAGACTAAGCTCCTATGATATGCAGCAAGGGAGTGGTATTATTATTATTATCCTTGAAGTATTTGGTAGTCAGATCCAAATTCTGTTATCCTCTTTTAAGACAGAAAAAAATTTATTTGGGGGGGAGGAAAATAATGGAGACATAGTAAAAAGTCACCCACCATTTATGAGAAATCCAAATTTAAACAGGTGTCCTCTATTTTTGTATTCAAACCAAGAGATCCTAACCCCAGGTGCTGCTCCAGCAATGTGCGGACTGCAGATAGAGGCCAGGGTCTGAGCAGAAAGCTCTTGTCACCACCATGTGAGAAGAAGGGAGCCCCAGGAAAGAGCAGCTTCCTCTGATGAGCGGCCTTTAGGGGCTGCTTCCCCATTCTTGGTACCTATGTGAGCACGGGCCTCCCCAGTCACAAAACATGACTAACAGTTTCTGTGTTTGCCAGGTGTGGCCCTGCATGCCTGTAATGCCAGCACTTGGGAGGCTGAGCAATGAAGATCACTATGAGTTCAAGGTCCATCTGGCTATAAAGTGAGTTCAAGGCCAATGTGAACTGCAATCCTGTCTCAAAAA
>PVKA01041225.1:0-18216 GCA_004027165.1 Ctenomys sociabilis | reverse complement strand
TGTTTACAATTCAAGAATAAGTGTTTGTTCCACACATGTACACAGGTGCGAGTGCGCGCGCACACACACATGTATCGCACACACTCATACATGCGCACGGAAATTAACCAGTATTTACAGCCATCACTTTGGCAGGGTCGCGTTCTGAAAGCAGTCCCTGAGCGCATCAAGTATGACTTTATCCTCACCTGATAATCCTCGTGGAAAAGGAGGAGCTTATTGCCTGTCATTTGGGGTTATTTCAAAAGACAACAGAGCACTCTCTGGTGCAATTTGTTTAAAGAACAATAGCACTACTGTGATACAATAGGAATTAGATTAAAATATCCTCTATTTATTGTTTCTTCTGCGTTTTCATTTGACCTGATATTTAATTTACTCTGGAAAAGGCAGAACATTTTGTGACTGATGGGATTCCTCCTCAGGAGGCTTAAAGCTCATTTCTCAAAGCTCTTTATCAGAAATCACTTTCATAACTAAACAATAATACAGTAAATGGATTTTCTAAGATCTAAGCCTTAAACAAATGAACCCTATTGTCTGCTCAAACGAAAGGAAAATACGATTTACAGAGGGCACATGGTGGAAATCAAACTGCAGCAGATCATGCCTAGTTTGAACAATGCTAGACAACGCGTCCTTCCTGTCACCCTTGTGGGGAGGCTGCTCAGTGCCACACTCTCCTTGGGCTGCCCGTCTCCTGCCAGGCTGTGAATTCCCTCCACATTCACTGCCTTATTACTTCTAATGGCTGGCAGTGTCTAAAACAGTATCAGTTAAATGAATGAATGAGCAAATACACGAATAAAGAAATTGTAAAATAAGTCAGTGTCTCAACAAGCTAGAGAAACATTTTGGGTTCAAATATGTCTTCCCCAAAATTTGTATGTTCAAGACTAACCCACAATGACTCAGAAAGTGGCCTCATTTGGAAATATAGTTATTTGAAACGAGGTCATACTGGAATATGATGGATCTATAATTTCATATCACTGATATCATTTTAAAAAGAGATATTTTCAGACTGGCCAGATAGCTCAACGGATTAAAGCCCTTGGATCTTCTTATGTCAGAGGTTCAATCCCCCACTTGCCTGCCATGCCAGCCTGCCCCAGGGGCGCACTGAGCCAGCAATTGAGACTGGTTGTGGTGGCGAGTGCCTATAATCCCAGCACTTGGGAAGCTGAAAACAGGAGGATCACTACAAGTTGGATCTGTGTAATGAGACCCTCCATTAAATACAAAAAAATAAAATAAAATAAAAAAGTGATAATTTGGATACAGAAAGGAGAATGCAACATGAAGAGAGGAACCATACTGCCAAATTGCTAGAAGCTAAGAGAAGGTCTGGAGTATATCCTTCCCTAGTGCTTTCAGAGGGTCTCTGTGTCTACTAAAATCTTGATTTTGAACATTTGGCTTCCAGAATTGAGACCATCAACCTTTACTGATTAAGTCATTTAGTTCTGGGGTTTTATTTTTTGCTTTTTTACAATAGCCTATCAGATTAATTAGCATAACAGTTAAAAATTTAGAAGCAGGGGGCAGGGGAGATAGCTCAGCAGCTATCTAGCAAGGGCAAGGTCCTGAGTTTGCTCCCAGTAAATAAATAAATAAATAATATAAAATGACAAGCAGGAAGAATCCCAAATATGTTGAAAGGAAATATGGAGAAAATATATCTATCATTTTGAGTGCCACTACCAGAAACTGAGATGGAAGTAGACAGATGCTAACTCTGTGGAGGAGGTAAGCACAATCCCTGGCCTGGAGCGCCAAGCAGTAATCAGATAGCAGCTTGGGGGGAAACAAAATGTAGCTGCTGAAGGAGGACGGAGATCCGACAGCTCCGGAGGATTTCTTGACAGAAGCGCTTCAAGGTTAGAAGCTGGTTAAATATTGATTTCCTGGAGGTTAAATTGACATGCGGAGTGAGAACGGAGCCCAGTGCACATAAGGATTCGGGGGACACGGATGTGGTAGGTATGAACAAGGAACCGGCCCAGTGAAAGCAAGATCATCGTGTTGGAGGTGGCTAATATCCTTGATCCTCAGCCTCTGAGATTATCGGGAGGTGGTGAAACCTGAAGTACGTGCAGCCTAGTGACGTGCAGCTAGGGTCCTGGAGTAGTGACCACAGAGGAGACGGACTAGCCTACTTCCTCCTCCTTTCACGTTGCTTCCTGGCCAGCGTGAAGCGAGCAGCTTCTTTGCCTCACTACAGGCTCACAAGCATCTCGCCAAACAATCACAGACTGAGATCTCTGAAACTTTGAGCCAGAATAAATCTCCTTTGGAAAATCTGATTTATCCCGGTATTTGTTCTAGCAACAAGACTGACTCAGGGATGCATTTCCTGCTCAGATTGGCTATACTGCACCTGTAACTACCCAATTATTTCATGTATGCCAGTAACTGACTCTGCCAGTCACTTCCCTGTCCACAGCCGTAGCTGGAAGACACCCTTTCTTATTAGAACATATCTGAGGTACATAATAAATACAGTCATTGTGGATGGATGGTATGTGTACCTACACTTCTTAATTATTTTTACATCCCTTTTCATCTCCCCTTTCCCCCTCAGTCCATCTCTTAATCCTCTTCCCATTTGCTAGTACTAAGTCATTAACAATGAAAATCCATTTGAGTAACTGCACTGTTATAATTTTCTCACTGTGGTAACAATACAAAAGGTACCAGCAAAAACCTAGACTCCAAGGCTTCCTGTAGACCTATACCACCCAGAGCAGCATCCTGCTCCTAGACTATAATCCCAGGCAGCATTTTTCTGTACTGAATACAGCAGGAAATAGTAACGCAGCAGTAGACACAAAGCACCTAAGTATAACTAAACATATGAAAAATGTTTTAAAAATTCTTAAAACTATTGTTTTAAAAATGACCCATCTGTGTAGGGCACCTACTATACATGAGCTTCTATGACTGAAGGTCTCTCTGGGGGAGACAGAGTGAGATCGGAGAGCAAGGATGAAGGCTGGAGCCTCCTGCATATTACTGAAGACCTATAAACACCGCATGCATAGGCTGTGCTTGATTTATATTTTTTAGTTCTCCTTTCCATAATAAATTGACCTTAGCCTACTTTTCTTTATTTAAATTGAATTCATGTTTCTGTAGACTTTTGTTTTTTCAAAACTGGGAATTGAACTCAGGCCCTTATGCTTGTCAGGGAAGTGCTTATTCCACTGAGCCATCTCCCTGGCCTCTTAGTAGACTTTTTAAACCTTTTGATTCCTTTGGAATAACATTTAAGACATAAGCACATTGTACAGTTGTATAAAAATATTTTTGTTTATGCCTTTCTATAAAAAATTTTCTTTTCATCTTTTTGAGATAGCTTTTTACTGTATAGTTCAGAATGGCCTTGACCTCACTTTGCAGCCCAAGCTGGCTTAGTACTCACCTCCAGCCTCAGCCTCCCAAGTGCAGAGATTGCAGGCATATACTTCCACAGTTGACCAGATGTTTCCATTTTTAAAATATTTTTATTTCACTTTTGTAAAGTTCTGTTTAAGCCCGAGGCTCACATCAGCCTACATGGAGTCAGCCTCCATAGCTCATCCACTTGGAAGACCCTGAGGTGTGTTCACATAGCTGCTATCTCTGATGACAGTGCCTCTGCAGTGATTCCTGAAGGGCCCATTTTGCAGTTAATATATTTTATTCTACAAGGAGGAGTACCACAAAGTGTAGCATAGTAATGCATAACCAGTTACACATTTATTAACATTAGCATTACTATGCATTTAAAATTTCTGTGTTCTATAGTTTCATGTGACCAGCAGTGCCAACCGCATCTCAAATACGTAAGTACTACGTTGTGCTGTGATGTCACTAGAAATTTTACATTTCCATGATAATATTACAGAAACTTCATTGTATAAGCAGTCTGCCATTAACCAAAAGATTGCTATATCAGACATGACTTTTTTTTTGTCCTTTTGAGACAGGGTCTCACTATGCAGCTCAGGCTGGCCTTAAGCTCACTTTGTAGCTCAGGCTGGCCTTGAACTCACAACAATCCTCTTGCCTCAGCCTCCCAAGTGCTGAGATTACAGGCATGCGCCACCATGCCCAGCTTGCCAGACATGACTTATTGCTCTTTCATTATTTCACATCAAGCATTTAGTTTAGTAAACTTTTTGCTACAAAGGAGAGAATTTTTCTAACTTATGCCCATATGCACCTATCAGCTTATGTAACTGATGGATTTTCTGTGCCAATTTCAGTGGATAGAAAACAGTATAAGAGATACTTAGTGATACTTTCAAGCTTACATTGAATAAACGTTGATACTTTGCCATTTTATAAAGCACCTTGCATGGAAGTTTCCCATCCTTCACAGAGGCAACCAGTACCCTAAAGTTGGCGTGGATCCTTCCCAGTGTGTTCCTACCTTATTACTGGATGCGGAATTGCTCCTAATACATCCAGGCTTGCAACTTTTGCTTCACACCCACCTGCTCTGAATCTGTTTTGCTTTCCATCTTTACCTTTCCAAATTTGTAAAGGATTTTTTTTCTCATTCCACCTTATTTATAATGGGCACAACATAATAATTGACATTTACGTTCTCTGTTGTAATGTGTTCATATGCTTATTAATTTGTTGATCACTGTCGCATCTCACACCTCTCTCCATACGCTTTTCATTCAGTTTCCCGCTTCTAAAGTACCTGCTTTGTGCCACTCTGTAATGAGGACTTAAGATTCTGTAGACTTTTTATTGGTCTGAATGTCTTTGTTTCATTCTCATTTTATAACACTTCTGTACAATGGTTATGCTAAGCCACCAGCCACTTTATCTTTTTTTCTTTTTAAAGAGAATGCAAAGAATAGTAAAAACACAAACATTAAAATGATTTTCTTTGTTTTTTTCTTAATGTTTTAGTTTTTCATTTACTAATCCATGTTTGCAGTTGATGCAGTTGACAGTCACCTTGGGGAGTGGTTTCATACATGCACATACCACAGTTTGTTTTTTCTTTTTAATTGCCCTCTATTTCTCTCTCCCTCCCTCATTGTTGTTATATTGTATAATATTCCTTATTGCTATAGGATAATTCTCATTATTGTTGTTATGGTATATAATGCTTACATTCACTGCGCTTATAAAGTTCCTGTGCAAGGCATGTCTTCATTCTACTTATTTCTCCTTCCCCTCCTCCTTCCCCTTCTCTCCTTTCCCTTTGAAGTACTTCTCTATTGCAAGAGATCTATCCACTTATCCCTTTCTGTCTATCCTTCATTATTCTCTTTGTACTTTGCCTCACTCAAATGAGAGGTACTATACAGTATTTAAGCTTACGTGCCTGGTTTATATTAATCAACATTATATTTCCATGTGTGTGCATTTTCCTACAAATATCTCAAATCTTTCATCCTTTATATCTGAGTAGTATTCCATTACACATGGATACAACACTTTATTTATCCAGTCACTGTTGATGGATATGTGGACTGTTCCCAGGATTTGTCTATTATGAGTTGTGCTGCTGTGCATATTGGTAAGCATGAACGCTCAAGTAAATGTCTCAGGGTGTTTGGGGGAGAAACCTAGCAGGGTATCATTGGTTTATATGAAATTTCTGATCTCATTTCTTTATGAAATCTCCATACAGATTTCCCTAATGAGTGTACTAGTTTTGATTCCTAACAACAAAGGAGGCTTCCTTGCACATCATAGCCTCACAGGCATTTGCTGCCATTTGATTTCCTGATGATCGCAATGCTTTTTGGAGTAAGATGAAATCTTAACATTGCTTTAATTTGCATTCCTCTAACAGCCAGTGATGCTGAATATCTTTTCATGTATTTTTTTCTTTTTTTTATGTATTTTTGACCATCTATATTTCTTCCTCTGTGCAGTACCTGTTAATTCCTCTTGTCCATTTCTTGAATGAATCTTTAATTTTACACAGTTTAATTTTTCTGAGTTCTTTGTTCTAGATATCAGTCCTCTTTCTAAGGCACAGCTGGCAAGTTTTTCCCTTTCTGTAAGTTGTTTCTTCACTCTAATGATTGATTCTTTTGCTGAACAGAAACTTTTTAATCAGATATAATCCCATTTGTTGATTCTTGCTCCTATTTCTTGTGCAATTGAGGTTCTGCTTAGAAAATCCTTTCATACACATGTAGCTTCAAGTATTTCACCTATTTTATCTTGTAGTAGGTCTAATGTTTAATTTTAATGCTCAGATTTTAATGTTTTGATTTACTATATGATGAGAAATAAAGATTCAGTTTCAATCTCCTGTCCACAGATAACCAGTTTTCCCAGGACCACTCATTGAACTCTTTGAATAGGCTGTCTTTCCTCTAACATATGTGTTTGGCCCAATTGTCAACAATTAAATAGCTAGATGGGGAAATGTCTGTATCCTGGATTCTGTTCCACTGATCCAAGTATATATTTTTGCTCTAGTATCATCCTGTTTTTATTGTTACTGCTTTTTAGTATAGCCTTATGTCAAGCATTGCTGTACCTCCTACTTTGCTCTTGTTTCCCAAAATTGCTTTTGCTATTCTAATGAATCTTAGGATGGTTTCTTCTGGATCTGAGAAGTACAGCCAACAGCTGCCATCATTACCACATCATCTTGTGACCTGAGGCTATGGTCTGATGTCACTAATTATATTAGTTCATTCAGATAAATATATATATGAAAAAATATATATTTAAATATATATAAATTAAAAATATATATTTAAAATTTTCATTTTAAAAAGTCTTATAGGTAATTAAGTAGTTTTTGTACTGCTATAGTTAAATATTTTCAAAATAATCTAAAACCTTTAAAAATCTATTGAATGTTTCCCTAAGCTGCGCTTTTATAGATTTGTTTATTATTTCTTATAATCACAGAAAATTGTTTTACTAATTCTATATTATATACATAAAATAACTAAATCTCAGAGTAACCAAATAATTTAATCCTGATCACATATCTGAAAAGCGGCTCTCTGTACATGCAGACTTAGGTCTTCTCATTCCAAGTTTAGGATAGTTTCCTACAGAGTCAGTGATGTATTTGTTCACACCAGTGAAAAAAGAATAACATTCACCAAGATACAGTAACTTTGATGAGTATCAGTTAATGATCATCTAATTTATGATAGGTTTTCCTCACCAGGTCCAAGGGACAAGGCAGGTCCCATCCCATAAGGGTCGGAAACCTCAGCCAGCCCCGGGCTGGGAAAGTTGCTCTCTGTAGAAGGCTGAGTGCAGAGCTCAGCTGCTTGCTTGGAAAGTCATGCTTGTGAGTTTTATTCAAGGTAGGATCCCTTAGCCATGTGTTGAGAAATTGAAAAATGGCAAAATTGAAAAATAAATGACCTATGAAATACAGAAGAGCCTTTACTCTGGAGAAAAATGTAATTTTGTTTTCAGACACATTCTGCTTCTTTCTGTGATTTGAGGAGAGCTCAAGCCATGCCAGTAAGTCTAATGGGATATATCTAGAGGAGGTCATTTCTAAGGTAAAATTTTTTCTTTCATTTACTTACAGCATGCCAACACGGGAATTAGGGAAACTGGGTTTCAGTCTGAACCCTGTATCAGATTTGCCTCAGGAACACCTTCAAGTTATTTAGGCCCAGGGGCTTCAATTTCTCATTTATAAAATGTTAAATTAGAATTAGTTATCTATCACCTAACATGTGAACTGAATACTTGTCTATTTGTTGAACAAATTTTGATGGTTTTATATTTTTAATTTTCCATACCACCATCTATTTATCATGTGATCAAAAGCGCTTTGCATTCTTTCTTCCTTTCTTGCCTTCTATTAAGTTAACAGCTATAATGTAAATAATCCTGGTCTTTTGTTTATAATTATACAGATATACCCAGAAGCTGTGCCTATATTTCATTAAAGGTTACTATTAGTTTCTTTTTTAATTTAAAGTCTTTTAAAGTGTGTAGATTTTCATACAGATGTAAGGAATCATAAAGAACTTATTTTCTCTTATCTTGTTCTGTTAAGTGGTAAATATGTCTTACCAGAGTGTAACACCATATTTAAACCAGGACATTGAGGCCAGGGAGATAGCTCAGTAGAATAAGCACCTGCCTGGAAAGCACAAGGTCCTTAATTCATTCCCTGGTACTGGAAAATTAATAATAATAATTAAACCAGGACATTGACATTCTTGCAATTAAGACACAAAACCATTTCATGGTGAAGAGAGTTTTTCTGCCTCCTGCTGAAGCCTCGCCCACTTCCTCCTCCCTTGCCCCTGCTCTGTTCTGCGTCTCTCCATGCTATCATTTCATGAATGTTCTGGAAGTGGACTTCTTCCACTGTCAATGTTTGCACTGCCTTATTTCACTCACCATAACTCCCTGTGGATTCATCCCAGAGTTGCACAGATCGATTAGTCCTTTTTATTATTCTGCTCTCAGCTTTTCTTGAAGAGGCTCTTCTAAGGGTTGCTTAACCAAACCTCACAGCTCAAGCATCCCAAACCTCAACAAGGCTCTGAGGGCTTGGGAAGTTGTGAAAGGCATTTAGCTTGTTTGTGCCCTGACAGCACTAATAAGCTGTTATGGACATTTATGTTTGTCTGTGACTATGTTTTTATTTCTCTGAGAAAATAAGTGGGAGTACTTGGATTTAATTTTAAAAGAAATGGCCAAACTGTTCTCAGAGTGGTCCTCATAGGCAATGTATATTCTCTGCCTCTTCACCAACATTTAGTGTTTGTCACTATTTTATAGTTAGCTATCTGTGCAAGTATGCAGTGATATTTCATTGTGATTTTAATTTGCATGGCTAATGATGCTGAGGAATGTTTTATGTGTGTTTTTTGGCCATATGTAAACCTCTGTAGTAAAATAGCTGTGCATGTCTTCTATAGAACGGCTCTGACACATCTGCCAAACGTCTGGGTACTGAAGGCTGGACCTCAGCATGTGGTACTGTTGGGAGTTGGCAAAGACTTGAAAAGGTGCAGCCAGATGGGAAGTTTAGACCCCTGCAGATCTGCCCTTAAGGGGGCTGTGGGACTGTAGGGTGTTCTCCTTTTATTCTCATTTGTATGAGTTCAGAATCAATGAGCAAAATTGAGCATGAGCTGAAATTGCCCAAACTATGAACCCAAATAAGGTTTACTCATTATTCGTTGATATTCTTAGGTATCTGAAAGTAACAGAAAGCTAACACAGTATCTTTTGCCCAGTTTTATTTAAATTACTTGTTTTTCTTTACCATAGTCCTTTTTAAATTTTTTTATTTTTTCAAAAAAAGTACAAAATAGTATTAAAACAGAAAAAATTACAAATGACGCAGAATTTTGCTAAAGAAAATTAGGTGAATTTCATAGTATTTGTTGTATTGCATAGTGTAATCTTCAGATTAGTTATTCAGATTACCAGATATATGCATGCAAAATTGGAAGAAGAAAGAAAAAAAGTCAAAAAAAGTTATAAGACATTAAGAGGATAGAAAAAAGAAAAAATTCAAAAAAGACAAATAAATTTAAGCATTAACTGCTTCTTTCCACAAACCAGCAGAAATGCACAGCAGTTATGCAAACCATCCTGCTGCCATACTCTCCTCCTCCCCTCCTGTCCTTCTCCTCACCTCGGTAATTTCTTCCTTTTGAACAAGTTCATTCCCTTTTCACAGTATCTTTGTACACTTTGGATTTTATTTACTCTTTCAGGTTCTTATATTGAGGAAACAGTATGTTTGCACGTGCAGGCCTGATTTATTTTACCTAAGAGTATGGTGTCTTGTTATATCCATTTACTGATAAATTCTCAAACTTACCTTTTATAGCTGAGTAATAGTCCATTGTGTAAAAATTCCACATCTTCTTTATTCATTGCTCAGTTGATGGACATTTGGGTGGCAGCCTCATACAACCACTATGGAAAGTGTGGCGATCCCTCAAAAAGCTAGAATTGGAGGTCTCATTCAACCCAGCTATTCCCTCTGCCCTAGTTATCTTTCTAGAAGAAGCAAAAACGCCATACAACTGCAATTTATGTGCACCCTTATTATAGCCATGAAATTTGTCATGCTACATTCCTGTATCATTTCTACACACAAGTTCTTTGCTGGATATGTGCCTTACACATATTCCACCCACTTTATATATTTTAATTTTCACTGAGTCAAGCTTACCCATTTTGTTTATATGGATAATATTTGATGTCAAGTTTGAAAAATCTTTGCCAACTCCAAAAAGATCTTCCCTGTGCTGTTTTGTTTCCTCTATTAGTTATATAGTTTCGTGATTTACACTTAAGTTTGTGATATATGTTGATTTTTTAATATGGCCTGAGATGTAAATTAACTCTTGTTTTTGCCTATGGATGGCCGCCATTTAGAGCACTAACTTTTTTCAAAGGATTGCTTTTGTGCCTTTGTCAAACCTCAAGTATATTTGTGTGAATCAACTTCTGAATTCTCTTTTCTGTTCCAAAGTTATATGAATCAATCTTAGTTGGGGGGAGGGGATTAAACTCGGGACCTTGTCCTTGCCAGGCAGGTGATCATATTGCTGAGCTGTCTCCCTGGCCCTAAGTAGCAGTTTTTCCATCAATATCGTACTGTCTTAAGAATTCTAGTACTTATTAGAATTTAATATTTAATAAATACCTCTCACTTTCTGTAGGATTATCTTACCTTTACTATAGCATTTGCCCTTCCACATAAATTTGAGAATACATTTATAATTCATTATTACTGCATACTATTATGATTAATTTTTATTTATGTTATTATGCAACATGCTTGGTTCTAGAAAGCTTAACATTTTATTCCTTGATTTTATGTGTAAATTCATGTCGCCTGCAAATGGGGAAAGTTTTATTCATCCCTTACAAACTGATTTTACTAAAGTCTAAATTCAGGAGCTGTCAAGATAGCTCAGTGGACTAAGCACCCGCTTAGGCAAGCACAGGGAATGGGGTTTGATCCCCGACACCACCTGCCAGGTTGGCCCTGCCCCTAGCGTGCTGAGCCAACTACTGAGAACAAGCATGGTGGTGCACGCCTGTAATCCCAGTCCTGGGAGGCTGAAAACAGGAGGGTCGTTCTGAGTCCAATCTGCATAGTGAGACACTATACCAAATACAAAAATAAATAAATAAAATCTAAATTTATTCAATATATTCATTCTCCTTTCTGAATGGCAAGGCCATACCATACTATAAAAGTTGATCTTACTGTTGCTTTTCCTGTTTTAAATATACACACATACATACATACACACATGCAAACACATTTACCCACAAATTCTGGTCTCCTTTTCAATGTAATCAATAATAATTTAACACATTCTATACTATGAACATGTATAAATAAACATGAAAAAAATGTAGTATATAGTCTATGTTTGAATTATTTATAGAATAAGACATTTATAGAACAATAAAAGAATTTTAAAATAGATTGGATGTTGCCTGATAAGCATAACGTCCTGAGTTCAGTCCCTGGTACCACCAAGAAAAGAAAGTTAAAACAGATTGGATGAACTTCAAAGACATCTTTGTTAGTAATGATTAATGATACAAACATAAAGACATAGTGCTAATAATGATAATTAAATAACCATTTTGTTATGCACAGAAATGATACAGTTTTTCTGTCTAAAAAAGTCAGAACTGTAAACTGAAATATACACAAATAAAATGACATGATGCTATGAATGTACGTGAAGCTACTCCCATAACCCATCAATATCCCATAATTAAGCTGTGGAATATAGATGGCATGTGATTGACAAGAAGTCACCAGATGTTGAAGTTGGTTAAATGGTGAATGGAGAATATATTAACACTTTTATTCCTATGCTAATTCTATGTTTAGAATTTCCATAATAAAAAGTAAAATATCTTCCTCAGTCATCAACACTTTACATAACAGCTACAGATTATTTAGCACCTAATCTTTATTTTAATTTATTCTGAGTGCAGACAGCACTGATTAATTTTTCAGTCACAGCGGTAATATTTTCTTCTTCTGGGTCACAGTCTTCTGTATTCCAATTAGGTAGCAGCCCTGGCATCAAGAATAAAAAGAATTTATTGCAGCTTTTTGTGTTTCCTTCAGGGACTGGATAAAGTTGATTTTTTTTTCAGAGAAATTACTCAGATAAAGATCATTCTGCCTTCATTACTATGAGACTTCTGGGTGATTTTTATCAGCTTAGAAATTGTAAGCCTGCACTTTTGACTCTGAGAAGAAAGCGATAGATTTCTGCCCAAAAGATATCATAGACATTTTCTAAAACTTAAAATAGTCTCTCTGAATTTACATATTTTACTTTTTAAATATGTAAAATATAAAAAATCTTCAAGTGGAGCTACTATATGAAAGAAAAAGAGGAAATTCTCCAGATGGGGGAAATGACATTGACTTGAGAGGAAAATAGTTTGTGTTAGGGATGTTTTGAAATATTGGCTGCAGCCCAGATCAACTGTGTGGGGTGTGTAAGATACAACGTTGAAAAAGGAACCATGTGACTGAAATTATTCCCTAACAAAAGAGAATCAGTAGCAGAGCAGAGCCATGCCAGCAGCAAAAATAGTGGAGCTGCATTCGTTTTGCATGTGGCAAGGTAGTGCTATGGAGGGTACAACAGAGAGGAAGACGGCACCGGGCCTGGCAGAAAGCAAGGGTTTCACACCGTCCAGACAGAAGACATTGAGGGTTGGACTACACCATAACATTATGAATGGACAAGAGGAACTTTAACCTCATAGTTAGGTAAGATCTGGAAGCTCAGCTGAGGTAGGAAAGAAGAAGAATTTATAGTCCTGTGTCAGCATCCTAAGGACAAAAATATGTTCTCAGAAGCCTGTGGTGGAGCAATTTTGCATTTCCACACACAGGCGGTAGAGCCCTCAGCAAGTCAAGCTATGTGCTGCAGCCCGCTGCTCCTGTGGTCTGTTAATCTGCGCAGCATGGTGCGACAGTGAATCTGTAGGCAGCTGTAACACAGTGGTAAGCATTTGTGTGTCTAAACACAAGAAAGACACAGGGAACATATTATGCCACATGGATTCTTCAGCTCAGTTATGATGTTATAGGACTGTCATGGTGCATGCAGTCCAGTTTACCAAAATATTCTCATGTGACACATGAGTTGATACTAGCATCACTAACTTCATGTGACAGTACATAACTTTCAGAAGGTGTGGGAGGCTGGACCTGAGTATAGCACTGGGCAAGTTCAGAAAGAAAAGCTGCAGGTCAGTGGGGCAGAGTTTAGGATGATCATTTAGGACCGGAAGTGAGTTAACCTTTGTTGAAACAAAAGCTACTGCACAGGGAAAAAGGTCACAGCAAAAGGAAGCTAAATAACTAACAAGCTAACACGTGAACATGAAAATTCCTGGTTAAAAAGCAAAAGGCAGTGATAAAACACTCCAGAAAAAAAAATGTTATCTGATAATTTCACAAAAGCTGCATGAAGTGGGTAAGAATTTAGAAATCTTTAATGATGGTTAGAGAGCCTATCTATGATGGTTAGAGAGCCTATCTATGATGGTTAGAGAGCCTATCTATGAAAAGCCAGCCTTAAGTGAGCAAACATAAACATGCATATGCATCATTAGGTGAATAATGTGAAGCAATCTGGGTTTACAAAGCCTTCATTTTTGTTTAATTACCTTTGCAGTATTTGTTTACTAGCAGCTTATATTCTTCTCAACCTATCATGGGCATAATTATAAGCAGGAGTACTTTAATTAATGTTGATTGCATTTTAACAAAGACACTGAGGAAGTTTTGAGGCTTGAATTATCTTTGTAAGAATAAGGTACAGAGATGAAACTAGGAGTTTCTTCAAAATGAAACTGTTAGGAAATGGAGCCAAGTATTCTCAACTAGAGTGTCTTTCCCTTTTTCATTGATAATAAAGGAAATGGTAAAGTAAGAAATTTCATATTGGCTACTTATTGAAAAAGGAAACTCCTAGAAGCTGTGTTTCCTAAGACAGTGGTCCCATGGCTTTTCCATTGAAATGGCACTGGGTAGTGACTAACAATCACAGGGACAGATTAGGTCTGGATGGGGGAGGTTTCCTCCAGGATGCGGCTGTGAAAATCCAGTTTCTCATTATTGGTTTATGACCCTGTGTGAAGTTTAAATTGGGTTGAGCAAGGTGGCCAAATCCTTCTGTTATCAAAATGAAGCACATTGTCAAAGGGAAAAGGAACCAACTGATCTACAGTGGCTGTTCTATTGCTGATTTTATCTTCTTGATGGGAGGGCATAATTTATTTCCTCTCCCTGGGATGGAAGAGAATATTTGAAGGATTCTCAGGAAAAGAATCAGAAGGAAAATTCTACCAATAAAAGTATAAAAATATAAAACATGTAAAAGATTTAGTTCTTAAAAGTGGCTCAGTGAAAAAAGAACATTAATAGTATGGAAATTATGTGCTAATTACTTTTAAAGCATTCTACTTTAACAATTTGATGTGTATGTCCCTAACATACATGCAAATTTTGTATGGTTCAGTAACTATTCTAAGAGAAGTGTCACAGAATGCCTAGATCTCTAAATGAATATACCTAAAAACAAGCTAAGAAAGTCTGAAATTTTAACCAAACTTGAGAAAAGATTCTCAGTCTTCTCATTTTATGCACTAATGTGGGAGGCAGAAGTGTTAAATTATGCTTGTAGTGCTTCAACTTGCACCATAAAGTGCAGCCTCAGAAGTCCTAGGGACAGCCTTCAGGGGCCAGCTCCTGGTGAAAATGCTGCTCAGTGGAAACATACAAATGTATGCTAAACCATGGCATAGTTCATGTCCCCTGTGGTGTGACAATAAACCCATTGCAGCTGTAGATGCCAATGGATAGATTCAACCAACCACATCCCCAATGAATTTGAAAGCAATCACATTTGTACTGAAAATGTATGGACCGTTGTTCCTAACAAAGCAACACAGTGCAACAACTATTTAGATACATGTACATTGTATTAGCTGTGATGTGTGATCTAGAAGAGATTTAGAGTGTAAACATGAGGATGTATTACATATATGCGAGTGTAAAACTGTTTTAGATAAAGGTCTTGAGCATCCTGAGATTTCAGAAACTGTAAGGGTCCTAGAATTATCTGCTATGGATGGGAAAGGATGATTTTTTTTTTCATACAAATTGAAAAATTACACTGAACAGAGGTTGGGGATATAGCAGCATAAACCTCCCACCACAGGAAGAGAGGAAGAAAGAAAGAAAGAAAGAAAGAAAGAAAGAAAGAAAGAAAGAAAGAAAGAAAGAAAGAAAGAAAGAAAGAAAGAAAAAGGAGGGAGGGAGGGAGGGAAGGAAGGAAGGAAGGAAAGAAGGAAGGTAGGAAGGAAGGAAGGAAGGAAGGAAGAAAGGAAGGAAGAAGGAAAGAAGGAAGGAAAGAAAGAGAGAACCTGTCTCAAAAACACTGAACAGAAAAATTCAGATGGACATATTTTAGAGAGGATACTGAGTTATTGATACTTACATAGCATCTCCAAATGGAACATTATTTAAATTTGTTTTAAAATCTAGCATCATTCTAAGACCCTCAGACTGAAACAAAAATAAAAAAGACAGTTTTAATTATTTTCTTGTTTTGTATTTTAGTACAGGCTGTACAGGGTCTCATTACATAGACTGGACTCATAGTGATCAGCCTATGTTCAGCCTCCCAAGAGCTGGGATTACACCATGCCCAGCCCAGTCTCAATCACCATCTCAGCAGGGCCAGTACAGCACAGTGGGAATTGAACCTGGCTGCTGCGTCCGCCTAAGCAGCTGCTTTAATCTGCTGAGATATCTGATGGTCCCAAAATGACAGTTTTAAAATACAAACTCCACAAACTGAGTGGTAAAGTGCTTTGCAACCTGGCCAGCCTCTCCAAGTTCCTCTGCAAGTCTGCTTTCCATCTCTATAATTACTGTAGCCTTATATATGTAGGGCAAAAATTTTCTGACAAGTGAACAAAGCTATTCAGGAAATAATCAAGAAAGTGTCATTTGTGCTCAAGACTATTTTATGCTAAACTTATCCTCTCTGGCATTCAAAATGAATCTCCCATGCAAGCTATCTAGACTGAGTTCCATTAGAAAAGGACTCTGGAGGGGGCCAGGGAGATGGCTCAGTAGAGTAAGCACTTCCCTGGCAAGTGCAAGGACCTGAGTTCAATCCTGCGGTCCGCCAAAAAAATAGAACAAAAAGGACTTTGGGTGGGAGTTTGTACGCAGGACATTAACGTAGGTGCCTTGGGGGAGCACTTGTGAGAGTAAGGGGGACAGGTCTGAACCACAGTATAGGTTCAGTCAGTGGAAACTCTTGAGCTATGATGTCTCCTCAGACATGATCGCTCTGGAGGAGGAAACTGAGGTAATACGCTCCTGCATCCATCAGCCTGTGAACATGAGCATCTAGACAGAGAGTGGGACTTCAGTGGGACGCTTTTCTCATGTGAAGACAATGTCCCTAAATCACCTGAGCAGGCACTAGGAAACCCAAACATGCCCCGCAAGGAATCCTGGGCCCTGAATGGGGATCCGAGTGGCAGCCACAGTGTGCTCTACACCTTCCTCTGCTCCCAGCATTCTGGTTGTTTCTACCGTCCATTTATGCAATTGACCTCTTTTAGATGTCCAACCTACTGGACAGCATAAAGGTGAAGGTACAAAAAGAAGCATCCACGAAAATTATAATGTATTCTTTGATAACTGTAGACACAACTGCTTTGGAAATGTTAAAGAAGGAAAACTTTACCTCCTAGAAAAATTAATTCTTTGTGGAGACTGGAAAATTTCAATTCAGTGTCTCTATATTCTAATCCCATGCTTTCCTTTGGTCTGGAAGGGCCTCTCCACTCTTTCACCTATATTACATCCTCTTGGTGGCCTGCACTCAGCTGTAATCCCACACTTCTTAATCTTTTATTTATGTTTGTATTTGGTAAAGGGTCTTACTATGCAGCTCAGACTCATGGTGATCTGACACAGTACACTGTACTAGGTATTGAACCAAGACCCAGATTCTTGGGCTTGCCAGGCAGGTGCTTAGACTGCCAAGCTATCTCCCCTTGCACCCTAAGTTCTGACCTTGCCATTCATCAAGCCACCTTGTGCTCTTGGTAACCTTGGCCCTGCACTCCCCAAGTAGCCACAGTGTTCTTTGTCATTTGCTTGCTCATGGAAGCAATGCATGGCTCTACTTAAAGAATAAATACACATGCCAGTGTGGTGCTCCATGACTACTGCCACAGCACTCAAACATATGGTGGAGGTGATAGGACCAAAGGCTCCAAGTGGAAAAGATACCCAAGAAGGCAACTGTGGCTTTCTTGACGTCTACTGCCTGAGACACCAAAGAGCTAAGAAGGCAAAAATTAAGACCAAGCTTATGGATGCCCCACACTACACCCTCCAACGAATGGAATACTTCATGACTCTCAATGTCACAAATTTAAGGAAAATTTGACATACATATTAGGAATTAATTTTTTTATCAAAAGCAATAAACAGATTTAACCAAGCTATTAGATATTAACATTTAATTCCTTCACAATATGAATTCATTGCATACAGACTTTTGTAAAAAGAAAAATGTGATTTTCATTGTCCAGTCAACAAATGGTTAGCAAAAATTCATAATAAACTGTATATATTCAAGTGAGCTACAATGGGTCTGAGAATATTTTTGTTGTCTTTCTAATCTCTACATTCTGTCTTTAAAAGACACCAAGTGTTTTAAAGAGATAAATTCACTAGAGTATACAAACCATTGAGTTGACTAGTTCTGACAGCTTGGGGGGGGGTTAATGCTATCTTATGAATAACTGAGCTTAAACCAGTCAACCCGAGTGAAGCAATAGGCCCAAATGTGACTGGTAACTGGAATAACCCAGAGGGGATGTAAAAGATTTCCGAGTCCCAAAGTTTTGAGATCTTCATTAGCTAAATAAGAAGTAGATTCAGGGAGCAGCAAATAAGATGCTTCGCCAAGTAACCTCATGCTCTCTGAGGAGGGTAAGTTATGCTGTTATAAACTCTGAAGCCACACAATTCTGACCCAGCATGGAACAGGTATGGAAGAAAGTGATCCTGTCTCTTGGCTTATGACCTCAATAGCTGGTCAGCTTCAGAGAGCCCACAGTCGCAGAGAGCCCAGAGTCACAGAGAGCCCAGAGTCTCAGAGAGCCCACAGACATAGGGAGCCCACAGACACAGGGAGCCCAGAG